>JAPDOI010001230.1:0-206023 GCA_029168955.1 Aplectana chamaeleonis | reverse complement strand
GAAATTAGCAAATTTGCGCGTAAAGGCGCGCGTTTTGTGTGCGGCTACACCACACACATTTTATTTTACGCGTGAGTCCCGATGACCGAGGCGTCTGCGAGGATTAAGCCTCGCTGAAGTGAAAGGACTCAATCAACGCTTCCTGGTACGCCGCGACGCGACACGCAACGCAAGCTCCCAGCCGCGCGCGGCGTACCACCCGGCCGCCGCCCGTTACTGGAAGGCCGAATTACGCGCTATCTGAATGCACACGATCGCTCACAGTCAAAGCTTGCAAGTCTGAGTCCCTTGAGAAATTAGGTTCTGGCTCCCACTCTTACGCCTTCGGCATAATGGCAAAGGTGCGAGCGAGCGAGCAATGATGAGGCTCAGACGAAAATTTCGGATCTCCCCCGCTGTTTTTGGGCGGGGGAGGTCCGAAATCCCTTGCGCGCGAGGTCCCCCGCGAGATTTTTGGGGCGGGGTTCACATAGGAACAACCGGGGAGTAGAGTCGGAGCTCCCGAGGGTGCTGACGATATCAGGATCATCAACATGTTTGAACAAAGGTTTCAACAATCCCTGTGAGCAATAAGGCATTTTGAAAACTTGTAACTGAACACTTCGAGAACGAGCGTGACGAGCGCTAATCCTTCGCGGGGCAATTTCCTTGTCTCTACAACATTATGGGCTATACGTGTATCTGCTTTAAATTCATTACACTACCTGATCGAAAACTGGTAGTTTTCCCTTGTTCCTGATGTATGATTTTTTGCTGATTTCGTTTATGTTGTTCGTTGCACATAGGTCTGGTACACAGGCTTATGTAAATAAATAAAGAAACAATGTTGCTGGTATAAAAGGTTACTCACCTCACAGTGTGCCTCAGTCGGATTTCGGAGCCGGACCTGGAAGGTGGCCTCGAGTCACTTACCAGAAGATCCACCAGATGACGGAGGATAATTTTGGTTGCCGAGGGGAGGGGGGATCTCCCCACGGCGGGGGGGGGGGTGGTTCCCAACTGTGGGTCCACATCAGGGATGTGCGGCGATTGCCGACCGTTTTCGGAAGAATTTTGTCGATTGTCGTTTGCCGTTTTTCCTCTAATTTTCGACAAAATTCGGCAAAAACTGCGCAATAGATAACTAACGCCGCGATATGGACGCGCATGGTAAGCTCGATAAACCTTCCTGCAACCTGCTCGAATAAAGAGCGACAGGCTACATTGAAATCTTCAAGTCAGTTGGTGTAATCACCCCAGCGGTCAGTCACGTCAAAATAATAGTGTCTCAGAGCCATGTTCGGGTGGGTTCCCTTGTCTGTAAGGTTACCGGAATCCGAGATGCTCAACCTACGCGTGGTGGATCTGTGGAGTCGACTACCAAGATCAAGGAGACTCATCAAACGGGCATCAACAACTCCACGAGGAGTTTTTTCTGTGTGGAAGTGCGAATGGCTGGCTGCCGCACTCCTTCGTATTCTACAACTTGCTACGAGCTGGTATTGAGGAGGAACCCAGGGCCGCGCAAAGGCTCCGCGATATCCTGTTGTCACTGTGGATTATCGGCTCAACACGCTGGCGTTCCAGGGCGGTGGTTGCCTTGGCTGGGTACACTCTCAAATGTTCGGGGTTAGCTAGCTATAGATGTCTACACTGATGCTTTTTGTTGTATATCTTGCTCTAATTCTCCCTAGTGCTCCTCATCACGATAGTCTGGACATTTTTCAACTTAACATTAATGGCCTGCGTGCCAAACTTGTTGAACTGACATTTGTACACATTGAACGCTATCATCCTGATGTCATCCTCTTGCAGGAAACAAACTTAGCGCTTCCTCTTCCATCCCCGCGCTCTCCCGGTTACACGATCTTACCACCTCCCGTACTTTACCCATGGTGAGTGGCGTCTCTACTTTTGTAAAATCTTCTATTCCCTCACACCTCATTGCGCTCCCCGCTGATAATGTTGTTAAGTGTATCGGTGTCCATATTGTATTGCAAAGTTGCCCAATATATGTTGTTAATGTTTATATTCCCCTAACCACCTCTTGTCCCAATTCTTTTGATCCTACACCATTTTTGCTTACTGTACACTCTTCCCTCCCATCGTCCTCAGTTATTATGGCTGGTGATTTTATTGCACACTCATCTTCTTCTTCTTTGCAGCCACAGAGAGGGGTTCTGTCATAGGTTCAGAAACTCGGCCACTAGCACTGGGTTCGTCCACAGATCCATTGTCGTTAGTGAAGTCGGTCTCTTCGGGCAATTGAAGAGGTGCACAGTAGTATGCCCTTGACTACCGCAATCAGGACGGTCGCCAGGTTTGCTGTTGTCAATCCAATGCAAATATGACAGAAGCATGGGGGAGTGTCCACAGCGTAACGATGCAAGGGTGCACCTGGCACGCCTGCCAAGTTCCATCTCTGTCTCGCTGACCTTCTGAGGTGCGACTCCCAGGATGGAGTTTATGGCAACTCTGCTCAAGTGTTCCTTCACGAATCGGGTATGCTCCGCGCGCAAGAGACGGAGGCGTTCTTGTTGTGCTTCTGTCCATCTCTGCACATCTACTTTCGACGGAGCATCAGCGAAAGGCTTTCTGATACATCTCTCTCTCTCACCGGGTTTAGTACTCTTCGCGATGGATGATTCGGCTGCTTCACGATGTTAATGTACATTTGTTGCGCCTGGAGTTGGCAGTGGTTTCTAACTGGCAATATGCGAGCTTCGGCGTGTAAGTGCTCTATTGGAGAGCTTTTAGAACAGCCAGTTGCAATTCGCAGAGCACAATTTTGGACGCGCTGCAGCTTGGACCAAGATGAGTCTGACACGATGTGCTGCCAGACTGGCGCAGCATAGTCCAAGGCGGGTTGCACAATAGCCTTATACGTGGTCAGGATCGTTTCTTTATTGCATCCCCAGGACGTTCCACCGAGAGCACGCAGGACGTTGAGTCTTGTATTCACTGTGGCTTGCTTCTGCTCAGTGTTCTTATGAAACTTCAACGAAGGATCCAACACGAGTCCAAGCAGCTTGGGGAATCGGGTGGCCTGCAATTGAGTTTCGTCCCATTTCACCATAGGATGGGCACTGTGCTCTGCATTATCAGTGGAAAAGACGGTGACGGATGATTTGGAGGCAGAGACTGAGCATTTTGCGATCGAAGAAACATTTCAACTCGATCAAGTAGTCATTGATCTTACTGGCGGCTACCTTAATGTCGCGATCTTGGCACAGAATAGTAATATCATCCGCATATGCAACGACCTTGATGTCTTGAGGGGGAACGGGCAGATCTTCTAGATATAAACTAAAAAGTGCAGGCGATAAAACTCCTCCTTGAGGGACACCAGCGGCGATGGGGATGCTATTGGAAACATGTCCCTGGAATAGCACATTGGCCCGACGTCCTTTAGTGAAGGCAGTTATCCACCGCTTCTGCGCATGGCTTGATGGTAGACTTCAACAGACTCTCTCTGATAGTAGGCCTCAGATTGAGCAGTGTCAAATGCCTTTGTTAAGTCGAGGGCCACACCAACGGTACGTTTGGGGTTTGATGGCATTGAAACCGTCAGAACGCAGCAATCCTGACAATCTCCAACAAGGCCGTAGTGGTGGAATGTAATTTACGGAAACCATGTTGGTGCTGCTGTTCGCTGTTATGCTCGGCAAGCTCCTCCACGACCAGTTTTTCGGCAATTTTGGCGATGGGTGAGAGCAGACTGATCGGCCGGTACCCTTTAGCCGTGGATGGTGATTTTCCCGGCTTCGGCAGTGGAATAACACGAGCCACTTTTTTGGGGTAAAGTACATGTACGAAACGATGTATTTTATGACGTCGCTTAATAATGGGCAGTAGTTCACTGGGCAGTCTCTTCCAGGACTGCAGGGCTCGACAAACCGTCTGTAGCCCTAATGCCTTCGGAAGTTGCTCATCTCCTTTATTACCTTCTCGACCTGTGCAGGCGTGACTGCATCATCTACATCCATGAGAAGCCCAACTTACAGAGTTCCACGTACAGTTATTCTATTCTGCTTCTCTCTTTTGGTTCTAGTGATGAAAAAATGCTTCCCAAGAGCATTTGCGGCCTCCTTCCCTGATTTGAAGACTCCACCTTCAAATTCAATCGTGGAATTGTCTTCTTCTTCTTCTTTGCAGCCACATTGAGGGTTTTGTCATAGGTTGAGGAACTGGGCGACCAGTAACGGATTCGTCCATAAGTCCATTACGGTCAGCGTGGTAGGTCTCTCCGGACAGTTGAATAAATGTGCGGTATCGTGGCCGATGATACCGCAGTCCGGGCACACATCAGATTTACTGCTGTCAATCCTGCTGACATAAGACATTAGCATTGTAGAGTGACCACAGCGTAATGATGCGAGCGTGCACCTGGCCCTTCTTCCGAGTTGAGCCTCGGATGTGTGCAGACTTGGGGCAGCACTACCCCAATATGGGATTAATGACCGCCTTTTCCAGATGACACCGTACGAAAGACTTGAGTATGCTCCTCGCGCAATAAGACGGAGTCGTTCTTGCTGTGAGTCGTGCCATCTCTGCAGATTGACTTTGCTGGGAGCATCGGCGAATGGCTTTCTGATCTTTCTTTCTCTGATGGGGTTTAGCACTCTCCAAGAGGGTGATTTGGTTGTTTGACAATGTTGATGAAAAATTGTTGGGCCTGGGCTCACAGTGCTCCCTTACTGGTAATAAGCGGGTCTCAGCATGCAAGTGATCGACCGGGAACTTCTTGCACACCCGGTGGCGGATTCGAAGAGCCGCATTCTGTATACGTTGCATCTTAGTCAAGAGGATTCCAGGAAACGCTAGATGCTGCCAAACTGGTGCCGCCGTATTCTAGTGCAGGCTGGAGAATCTCGCCTTATACGTTGTAATAATGG
This sequence comes from Aplectana chamaeleonis, assembly GCA_029168955.1. Taxonomy (NCBI): domain Eukaryota; kingdom Metazoa; phylum Nematoda; class Chromadorea; order Rhabditida; family Cosmocercidae; genus Aplectana; species Aplectana chamaeleonis. The sequence goes on along the minus strand of JAPDOI010001230.1, from coordinate 201,149 downwards.
TTTCTTTGCTACTACCCCATGTTGTACCGCCCAGAGGCTCTAAGCACGTTAAGCTTCGCTTTAACGGTAGCCTGCTTCTGTTCCGTCGTTCTTATGGAATTTGAGCGATGGATCGAGTACGTGTCCGAGAGAGTTTGGGAAGCGGGCGGCGAGGCAAAGCGATCTCCATTCCATACGACATACCGGATGTGCGCTGTGTTCAGATGGGTCCGTTGAGTACGGATCACCGATGACTTTGACGCAGAAATCTTCAGCATTTTGCGGTCGAAGAAGCTTTTCAGTGGTCAGAGTACCCACGTTAATCTTAGCGGCGGCCACGTTTATGTCCCGATCACGACTACAAGACAGTCATATCGTCAGCGTAGGCGACCACCTTGATATCACTGGGGAGGGGCGAGGTATATCTTCCGAGTACAGACTGAAGAGAGCCTTGAGCGACAATACGCCGCCCTGTGGGACTCCAGCTGCAATCGGAATGCTGTTTGAGACATGATTCTGGAACATCACTCTCTAGCCCGTCTTCCCTTAGTGAATGCAGCTATCCAGCGCTTTTGCCGCTTGGCGGGATTGATGACTCCAGTAAGTTGTTTGATAAGATGCCAAGATTCACTGTGTCGAAGGCCTTGGTGAGATCCAAGGCAACTGCTACAGTTCTTTGCGGCTTATAGGCGTTGAAACCATCAGTTGCATAGCTAGTAATTTCTAACAAAGCTGTCGTGGTGGAATGCAGTTTTCTGAATCCATACTGAAACACCGGTCTCTCGTTGTGTTCGGCCAGGTCTTTGACGATCAGCTTTTCAGCTACTTTAGCAAAAGAAGACAACAAGCTAATGGGCCGATATCCCTTGACTGAAGCTTGGGGTTTGCCAGGCTTGGGCAGCGGCACGACGTTTGCCGTCTTCCAATTCTGCGGGATAGTACACGACCTGAACGAGGTGTTTATCACATCAGTGAGAAGCGGTAGAAGGTCAGTGGGTATCTTCTTCAAGACAGCAGGACATATCCCATCAGGACCAATAGCTCTAGAGTTCCGCATTTCCTTTATAATCTTCTCAACTCGCGTCGTAGTAAACGCCTCGGCCGTGCTCATAAGCGGGAGGCAGCACTTTAGCTCTCTTACAGTCACTCTATTCTGCGGACATCGTTTAGCACTGGTGATGAAAAAACTTTTCCCGAGCGCATAAGCGGCTTCCTTTCCTGATTTGAATACGCCGTTGTCTGAGATTCGATTGTGGAGACGGTGGCGGGTGGAGCGCTTTACACGAAAGCTTCCACGTAAAACCTTCCATGTAGCTGCACTGTCCGTCTTAACCAAAGTCCATCTGTTCCTGGTGAACTTCTCCCTCTTCTTTCTTGTGTCTGTCAAATCCTTTTTTGATCTCACTGTCAAGCTGTGAGCAACCACGGGGTCCAAATGATTAACCGCTCTCCTCGCATCTCTCGTTCTAATTTTTGTCGAGGATTTCCCTGTTGACATTTAGGATAGAACGTCTTGACACGACCGATAGGAATAGCCGCATTCATGGCCTTGCGGATTGCGTCCAGATAGATATAGCACTCCTTCTGGTGCACGCTTCCATTCCACGGGTAATCTGCCGATAGGCGAAGCGCAACTTCACTGAACAGGCGCCAGTCTGCTCGGCCTAAATTAAGATAAGAACGTTGGCGAACACACCAGAAAGGGAGCGAGAGAGGTGGATAGATCGATGTGGACAAAGAACAAAGGAACGTGGTCACTTGGCAGAGTAGTCGAGGTAGACCATGAGCAGCAGCTAGAAAGGTTGGACGAGAAAAGAGATATGTCTGGGCTAGAAGATCGGCCGCTGGCAGGAAGAGGAGTGGGCTGATCATCGTTTAAAATGACCAGGTCGCACTCATCTGCCCATTTTTCGACGTCATTTCCTCTAACATCAGGACCGAGAGAGGAGCAAAAGGTGTGAGCGTTGAATTCACCCGCGAAAACGACCGAGGATGAGAGGAGCAGTCAGCTCAAGCTGCTTAGAGAGAGTGGGATAGGATTGTAGAGATGAAGGCATGAAAAGTTGTAGGTGGAATGTATATATGTTGAAAAGAGAAAGGGGTGTTTTTAGGGGGAGATGTATGGGGAGGTACTCGAGGAAGTACCGTCCGTGGGAGGTGCACCAAGGGAATGAGGTGTGAGGGAAGTGAGGATAGAACGCACGTAGAAACTCCTCCGCCGAGAGATGACCTTGGAGCATGGTAAGAAGTATAACCTGGGATATTGGGATGAGGATAGGTGGGAGATGGAGAGAGCTTGGTTTCTTGAACCATGATCACGTCTGGATGGTAAGTACGCGCAAAGAGAGAGAGTTCAAGAAAGCTTGGCACGAAAGGCCCAGTTGCCAGATTGATATGCACAATGGAAAGAGGGGCGATTTGAGATAGAAGAGGAATCTGAGATGGAAGATGAGGAGCATAACACACAACGAAAAAGATGAGTTATGATGCCTCACAGAACTGAGACTTGAACAGGAGAGATGCACCCTCTGCTTTGGCATCCCGAAGCACTGGACGCTGGTATGTCTCCAGTTTACATCCTCTCCGCACGTGGCGCGCATTGGTACTTCTGAGGCGGGTCCAGGATTCCTCTCCACGCCGGCCTTTGCAGGAGAATCCGAAGGAGAGCTGCAACCGGCCAGCACCTCTCCCATGACAAAAACCCTCTTTGTGGAGGGGATGACGTCGGTTTGCACGGAGGCGATCTTCTTTCCTCCACATTGCCACGGCACGAACGTACGACATCTCGGCAGCGTGGAATTGTTGGCGGAGGTGAACTTTCCGGAGATTCTTTTCAAGGCCTTCCACGTTGCTGCTGCATCACTTCGAAAGTTCATCTTCTCAGTGAACTTTTCCCAAGTTTCCTTCTTGTGCCTGTCAAGGTCCTTCCTGATCTCATCATCCAGCGCAGCGATCTCTGGGTCAAGATGATCTGCGGCTCTCTTTGCGTCCCTTGTCCTTATCTTCTGCAATGTTTCCCTGGTGACATTGGGAAAGAAGGTCTTTACGCGGCCTTCAGGGATCGCAGCTTTCATAGCCTTCAAGATGGCATCAGATAGTTGGCGCTCCTTCTGGTGTACATCGCCATTCCACGGATAATCAGCCGCTTGGCGGAGCGCAACCTCCCTGAACAGGCTCCAGTCTGTAAGGCCTAAATTGAGATAAGAACGATGACGAACACCTGTATAGGGAGCAAGAGAGTTAGAGATCAATATCAGAGCAAAGACAAGGGGATGTGATCGCTGGAAAGAGTTGTGGATGTCGACCAAGAGCAAGCATAGAAGAGATTGGAAGAGACAGAGGAGGAGATGTCTGGGCTAGATGATCGGCCACTGGCAGGGAGACGAGTGGGCTGACCATCGTTTAAAAGATCCAACCAGATCGCACTCCTCCGCCCATTCTTCGACGTCACTTCCTCTAGCATCAGAATCAAGCGACGAACAAGAACGTGTGCGCATTGAAGTCACCCACAAGAACGACGATTGAGGAGATAGAGAGCAGTCATACAGCTGAAAGGGGGGATAGGATCGTATGTTGAGGGACAAGAGGTAGAAGGAGGGATATATATATATATATATATATATATATATATATATATATATATATACTCATATATATATATATATATATATATATTAAAAGAGAAAGTGGTGTTTTAAAGAGGTAGATGGATGGGGATGTACTCAGTGCCCATCGCTGGAGTGTTTGGAATAATGTGAGAGGGAAGAGAGGACAGAACAAAAGTAGAGACTCCTTTCCTTGAGATGACCTAGGATTAAGATATGCAGTATATCGGGATGTTTGGCAAAGACGATTGAGAGATAGAGAGACCATTGATCCATACAGCTGCTTGAGAAAGGGGGGATAGGATCGTATGTTAGAGGACAAGAGAGTAGAAGGAGGGATATATATATATATATATATATATATATATATATATATATATATATATATATATATATATATATATATATATATATATATATTAAAAAGTGGTGTTTTAAGAGGTAGATGGATGGGGGATGTACTCGAGAATTGCCATCCACTGGAGTGTTTGGAATAATGTGAGAGGGGAAGAGGACAGAACAAAAGTAGAGACTCCGCTTCATGAGATGACCTAGGATTAAGATATGCAGTATATCCCGGGATGTTTGAATGTCGAGAGGTAGCAGAGGGAGAGAGTTTGGTTTCCTGAACCATGATAATATCCGTGTGATGTAGTACGGGCAGAGAGATAATTCAGAAAGCTTGGTCGAGGGCCGTTAAGATTGATGTGTACTAATAGATAAGGGGGCGGTTGGTAGATGAGGAATTTGAGTTACTGGAGGCCCGGAGCACACAATACAACAGAAAAAGGAAGAATCGTGGTGCCTGACAATAGAACTGAGACCCAAACAACGGAAGTGCACCCACCTTTGGCATCAAAACATTGGACGCTGGTTCCATACCAATTGACATCTCTGTCGCATCCTGGCACATGGGTACTTCAGCCCTGGCTTCATCGCGGGATCCTGGATTCCTTTCCGACGCCGAAGCCATTTGTAGAAGAATCCTCCAGGAGAGCTGCAGCCAGCCAGCACCTCTCCCATGACAAAAACCCTCTCCCGCGGAGAGGATTGACACGTCGGTTGCGCGGAAGGTGATCTTCTTTCCTCCACACTGCCACGGCACGAACATGTACGACATCTCGGCAGCTGCGCATCATCGTCCTGGTTCTCCTCTCCTAGGTCTCTCGATGATAGAGGCGAACTACTTGAGCAGTTTGCGGATGAGTTGTGATCTTGTTGCTACATTAATGAGGACGCCCCTACTCGTCTCCCCAACACGGGCAGAGCCCCTCTTCGCCAGATGTTACTTTCGTCTCCTCCTCTCTGGCTGTATGTTGTAATTGGTCCGCACTGCTCTGTTGTCATGGCCAGCGATCATGTACCAACTATGTTGCATCACTGGATTTGTCTCTTAATAGTCATCTGGCACCGCTTCTCCAGGCTCACGTTGCAAATTGTATATTAATTATCGTAATGAGCTAATTGGGTCCTGTTTAAAGAGGTGTTACTCGGTCGGGTAGCCAACTATCCGCTCACCGGCTCTGTACACGAGAAAGAGAAGTTCGTCGTTGATGCTAATGCAATGCCTCTAGAACAGCCATTCCTACAGGACGAGTGAGAACGTTTTAACCCCTAACGTTCCGAAGGAAGTTCTGGAGCTGATCGAACTACGTGATGAGAAGCGTCGAGCCAACCCTTTGACTCGAGCATTCAGCAACTTGTCTGACGAGATCACCAACTTGCTCAACAATCACAAGCAAAAAGTGATGGCAGGAGTTTACTGAGTCCATTAACTTCCAAGACTGACGCCAAGAAAACATGCGAGCGTTCTCAAGAAGCTTTCAGGAAGAGAGAATGTCAACGGAGCGGGAAACATGCTGGAGTTCCCTTCACCGGTAGATTCGAGTCTGGATATGGTGCTGCCTGTCGGCAGGAAACTCTGCCTCGGCGACGTCGCGCCGTGATCGTTCTCATAGAAGAACTCTCCGGTCCATAAGGAAACTCCAGTCGTCACGATACACCTGCAATAACTCCACTCTACTATGTCAGCCCTCATCAATTCCTTGCGAAGAACTCCAGGGCTGAGGACCCGGCGCTGGCATCTCAGCTATCCATCTGGAAGCATCTGCCAGACCAATTCCACGAAGTTACTAAGCGATCTTATCTACTCTTCGTTCAGTACTGGCGTGATTCCCGCTAGGTGGAAGCAAGCCATCGTCCTACCGATCCCGAAGCCAGGAAAGCCTGAGGACAAGGCAACCTCTCATCGACCCATTTCCCTATTGTCCCTCATTGCTAAGTTAGCGGAGAAGATCATCTGTCCACATCTACAAACCGCACTCCTACATAATGTGCATCAACATGGCTTCAAGAAGGCTCACTCCACTATTACCGCACTCACATCGATTACGGAACACGTAATTGCCGGTTTCATAAGCAAAGCTCCTGCTGGTAGAAGCCTGGTCGTCGCAGTTGATCTGACGTCCGCTTTTGACAATGTCAGCACTTCCTTGCTGTCTAAGTCGATTCTGGACTGTGATATGCCCGACTGGTGTAAATGTAAATGATGGACCGACAACTTTGTCAAAAACCGCTCTATACGTGTGAAGTTCGACGGACACTTGTCGAAGTCTGTTCCCTTGAAGGCAGGCGTTCCCCAAGGTGGAGTATTGTCACCAAGCCTATTCTCTCTGTATCTGTCCGATATTCCGAAGCCATCGCCTAACATCCACTTATGTCTGTATGCGGATGACATCACTATTGCCAATGTTGTACTGACCCTGTTATTGACGTACGCGCCACTGCGGAGATGAACAAATACCTCAGCAGTCTGGCCGTATTCTTGGAATCAAAACAGTTAAAGGTCTCGCCTACGAAATTAGCGTTACTCTGTGCACTACTGCCACGGCTGAACTGGCAAACTGCATCCCCCAGGTTCTCTGCGAAGGAAATCTGCTGACCCTATCCAAACACACCCTCGTCTACTCGGTGTATTCCTGGACCCTTCATTGCGATTCCGCGAAAACTCACGTATTCGAGGCTGCTGCGGCCAATGCGCTTGTAACAACATACTCCGCGCTCTAGCTGGCACTACATGGGGTTGCGCTCAAAGGAAGTCTTGCGCGTTACGTACAAGGCGATGATACAGCCCGTATTGGAATATGGAGCCCTGGTCTGGTCAAAGGCACTTGACGGAAACGTCCTGGAACAAACTTCGCGAACACAAAACGCTGCTCTACGTGTCATCACTGGATGCCCCCAGTCCTCCTGAATCCCACCTACATCAAGAATGTGCACTACTTCCTGTAAAGCAGCATTGCCAACTGCAGACCAACAGTTCCATATTTGGCATAGTCAGGAATGTCGCTCACCCCAACTATCACTTGCTATCATCCAACCCCCTCATTCCCGCAACATCCGTGCACCGTTGTATGCTGCCGTCTCTGTAAATGACGGTCAACGTTGCGGAGCGACCTCAGAGCTCAACCGGAAGAGAGGCTCCTGCAGATGGAGGCACACCAGATTCGTCAATGAATACCTCTACTGTGCCCTCCCAATTCCTATACTCTGACGGTGCACCGCCCAAGGTCGATGATAGTGAGATGGATCTACCAAGACGCTGCCGAGTAATTTTGGCAGGTCTTCGCTGTGGACATTCCTCATTCCTGAAGGCCTATGTCCATAGGATCGATCCATCGGTCCCCGACGTATGTCCTGACTGCCACGGCACACGGCATGATTCATTACATTTATTTTCATGCCCAGCTCGACCAACTTCACTGACAGCTCTGGATATGTGGAGGAAGCCGTGCGAAGTGGCCGCCTTCCTGCGCCTATGAGAAGATGCTCGTTGTGGCCGATAAGAAGAAGTAAGGTTACCGAATTCCTCACTCCGTTGTTTTTGAGGCTTCGGCAATTGACGTAGGGCTCTCCGGTACAAGAATTCCGGACGCAAGGCAAAGTGTACGGGATCCAACTGCGAGTGCGCCAAGCGCCGAAAAAGGGGAGTGGGACATATTCAACCTGTAGAGAACCAAGCGCCAAGCAAATCATGCAAGGCTTAATTGGAAAAACACCAAGGCCGGGAGCTCGTTAGGAAGGCGCAGATCGCATATGAACGAGTGCGAGACTTTCGCGAAAGCGCGTTACTGTCTCGTAGTGTACGCAAGACTTCACCAGAGGAGTGCAAACCGTCGTGTAAAGGGTTTTGACCTCCAGTGGCAGTTTATGGGCTTATGCGCTCCGCCGTATTCTATTATGCTCACAATTGCGCTGAAAAACCTAGATCGGAGAGGGGGTACGCGGCGTGGGTACAACCGTTTTGATCAAATTCGTCGCTTGACTATAAACTTGATGTGTGGAGCCGGAGTGGTCAGTTGAAAGGAGTGGCGGATCATTTGGGAAGGAGGTGATTCGAGATGTGGTGGTTTGTTAAGCAGTCGTAGTTAGAGGAAAGCTCGAAAAAAAGGACCCAATTGCTTGTGCTCGAGTTACAAGCGCACAGTTCAGGAAAAATTAGAAATTTGAAAAATTGGAGGAAGGGAGGATTGTCATCGATGAAGTACTTTCTGAGGAACGCTCCTCATTCTGTTCGAGAACATGCACGTTCAAGTTGCGCTTCTCACGACCATCTTTTATTCAAAATCCGGTCAAATAATAGACACACCGTGCGGCATCGCCAACCAAATACGCCGCGAAATGTATCTTGCCACGCTTGTTAGAAAATATTAACCTAGAGTAAGACCACATAAAGCTTCTCATTTCTTCGAATGAATCTCGAATGCTAACCTTCCTAACTTGTATTTCACCTTACTCGGAATTGGTGTGATAAATTTACAAACAAAGGAATGACTACTATAGAAAAGGTTCGCATCTAAAACCTCAAAAAATTCCTATCCTCCCAACACAACATTCTTATTACCAGTTTTCAATAGGACACTTATTTCACTTATTTCAGCTTCTTGTGCTGTTATTGGAGAACCACTTGTTATCTTGCTATTGGAACATGAAATGTGCATGAGAAAGTAGTATTGTTCTACCGCTACTTTTCAAACTGTCGTATCGCTTTTGGAGAAGGTTTTTATTTTGTCGTTTGTCGATTTCCGTTTGCCGGCCATTTTCGGACGAATTTTGTCGATTTCCGTTTTCCGATTTTTGAAAATCGTTTGCCGCACTCCCTGGTCCACAGTGGGGTGGTGCACTCCACCGTGGAACGTGGCGGTGGAACCACCCCCCCCCCTCCGTGGGTATGAAATAAGGGGTCACCCCGATAGTGTCGAGGCTGAACAGAGCCCATACCTTTAAGGGGGAAAGGGGGACACCCGAGATAGTACCGCGGCTAGACTCCCTTACAATCGGGACTCCTCGCTGGTTTGTGCGGAGCTGCCGGGGTGGTGTGCCGGCGGAGTGTCCCTGTTTCCCCCCTCGGGAGATCCGAAATTTTCGTCTGAGGGGTGGGGAGCGCTACGCAGTTGGACCCCTTTGAGTAGCGCTCCCCATCCCTCATCATTGCTCGCTCGCTCGCATTTGCCACTTTGCCGAAGGCGTCAGTTTCATTTTCTGACGAATCTAACGTGTAGGCTCAGGAAGACGCGCGTAATTTGGCCTTTCAATATCACACTCAATTTTCGATTTTTACTGAGTGTTATGGGCAATCGACTACAAGCAATGGTCATTAATCTTATCATCATATCAAGATATATCATGTGTAAACATGGAAGTGATATCATTGCATTCGTGGCCTATAAAAGCCGTTATTCTCTTCAGTATGTCTTAGTTGTTCCAATAAACCTTCGTCTGCACCTGCCTACATACAACAAGTGGCGATCAGGCCTCTACCTACTCTCCGCCTACCCGCTCGACGTCGACCGTGTCGAAGTTCAACTGCACTGCAGAGCCGTCCTGGATGCAGTGATGGTCCAGTCGGGAAGAGCGCCCGGCAGAAGAAGACACTGAACGCTGTGCTGGACCAAGCCGCACGTCAACAAGCGGCAATGATAAAACATGGAGCGAATGTCATCGATTGATTCCAGTACTCCCTCCGCTCCAGCATCTACGGCGGAATTCGTCACCAACTCGCTGTCCACACGACACCCGGAGTTCAACTACGATCCATATAATGGCGGAACGTTCGACGTATGGTACAATCGGTATGAGGCATGTTATTTCAAGAGATGGTTCAACCCTGGATGGAAGCAGCCAGAGCACGATTACCAGTCTCGAAACTCGACTCCACCAACTTATGCAAGATTTACCAGTCATATTCTCACCCCAGAAAACGTCCGGAAATCACTCCTGGAAATCACGGTTAAAACACTCAAGGAGCTGTTTGGACACAATACATCAATATTCGCTCGACGTTATTCTTACCTGAAAGACACAGCACAATGGTGAAGCTCTTGCGACTACACTGGAATGGTAAACCGACGTCACGAGAAATGGCCGAGGATTCAACGAAGTGACACCTGAACAGATGAAATGCCTGGTTTGGATATGTGGATTGGGTCGCACCAGAGGATGCCGATTTACGCACACGAGCACTCCGAAAGATGGAAGACAACCCGCAAACCCTACTGAAGGAACTCCAGTGCCGAGATCCAGCAATTCATGGACATTCGACAAGATGCAAGGCTTCTCCGGAGATTCAGCAACAAATTCCACCCCAAAGCCGTATCAGCGCTGCCAGTGCCAAAACAAATCGACCGAAGGATCCACCTTCACCTTGTTTTCGCTGTGGAGGCAGTCACTGGTCCAAGGATTGCGATTTCATCAACAAAACATGTCACGACTGCAAAATGGTTGGTCACAAAGAAAGAGTTCTGCCGCAACTTAACAAAACGGAAGCACAAATGCCGAAGATGAGACACAGACAAGCCAGCAATGTTGTTGTCATCGCATCCACAACTTCGCAGAAATATTAGCAACTGTCGACCGCATATACCGAACCGTAACGCGATAAATGGATGTGAAGTGAGAATGCGACTCGACACTGTGGTGCTGATGTTACCTTACTCAGCTACAAGGACTGGATAGCAATCGGTCGTCCCCCACTGTTGCCGCCCTACGTCTGTGCTCTGAAGTCAGCAAAGCAACAAGAAAATCAACGTGAGTGGACATTTGAAATGCAACTTTATTCTCGATGGTCAAAGAGGGAATGGAAGCTGCCACGTTGCTGACACAAACTCGTTACTGGGCCTCGAGTTGGATCGCTACAACATGGAATACTTTCACGAAATCTCGCTGAAAATGTCGTCTGCAATGCTGTATCAATTCAACGTTAAGCGGTCAACGGTCATCACTTACCACGAAGCTCCAGAAACAGTTTCCCTCCAGTTTTCGCACCAGGACTAGGACGCTGCACAAAGTCGAGGGGCAACGCGCTCAAACTGAAGCCGAATAGCAAACCTATATTCATGAAGGTACGACCTGTTCCATACGCTTCTATACCTAGAATTTCACAGGAAATCGAAAGGCTGGTTGCTGCCCGGACGTTCTCTCGCCCGTCGATCACTCTGACTGGGCCGCTCCCATAGTCGCCGTTCCAGAAGAAAAAATGGAACAATTCGTCTATGTGTGCAGACTTCTACTCTACTGGACTGAACGACGCACTTGAACAGCACCAGCACACCCTCTCCCAACGCCCGACGATATCTTCACCAAACTGAATGGTGGACGATATTTTTTACAAATCGATCTTGCCGAAAGCCTATCTGCAGATAGAAGTGGATGAGGATTCACGGTCACTACTGACGATCAATACACATCGAGGACTTTACCGTTTCAATCGCCTACCTTTCGGGGTCAAAGGCCGCTCCTGGTATTTTCCAGCAACAAATGGATTCCCTTATTTTCCGGATTGGACGGTTACATCAGCCGCTTACCTCGACGATCTCATTGTAACGGGCAAGACCGTCGACGAACACAACACACGCCTCGAAACCGTATTTCAACAGATACACAACTACGGATTCCGTGTTCGTCTGGAAAAAATGCGCCTTTTGCAGACTGAGATCACATACCTTGGATTCGTCATTAATGCTGAAGGACACGCAGCCCCGATACTGCGAAAGTCGAGGCAATACGAAGAATACCACCTCCTAAGGATGTAAGTCAATTTCGAACAAAAATTCATTTTCCGCCGAAGAAGAAGGATTTCAGGGAAGGCAAATTATGACCTGATTGGAGCTTATTTAGATAATATTGATTGGTCAGGGTCCTTTGGAGTGTAGTTTTAGTGTCAATCAGGATGCTTAATGGAACATTTCTTTTTATTTTAGAACATGTAATTGATTTATTTGTTGAGCTTCGAAAAACTCCTATTTCCAGTAACAATCTGCCACTTATCTGAATAGGCTTCATGAAGTCAAGATCCATGCATTCAAGCTAGCAATGACTACTAACAACGAGGAAGACTGGGATAAGTATATAAGAAGCTGCGTCGAGAATATTTTTGAAAAAAACTTTTATAAGTTATAATATTTCAGTGGAAAAAAAGGTAATTGAATCTAATGATCAGAAATTCTTTTTCAAATTTATGGAGACTAGGGCTAAAACCTAGGCAAAAAGTTGGTCCACTACGTGGTGCTGATGGTGAATTCCTTACTTTAGACTTTCCAAAAGGCGGAGTTACATACTTGCTGAAAAGTTTTGAGCGTGTAATTGTAAGGGTGTCAGGAAGGCAGCTAGTGCGGAGTTCAATGGGTGCTCGAGTCGTAATGCAGGACTCTGTGTCCTTTAATCGTAATGTTATCCATGGAACTTTTTATTCTAAATGGCCAGAAGCTGCTTCTTCCATTACTCCTGACAACATCCCATTCATTGTTTATCAAAAGGGTTGCTGTTCACATTTCCACTCCCTTGGAAATTCTTTTCAATTGATCTTCTTTAGGGCAAGAAGTTCCTTCTAGATGGAAGCATGCGTTGAGTTGTTCCGCTCCCCAAAAAACACCTCCTGTACACTGGAAGGCCGCTAATTACAGGCCTGTCAGTCTTACCTCATTGTTCTGCAGACTTTTTGAGAAGATAATGAAGAATGCCCTTGTGATCCGCATCCTGGGAGAGGCAGTCATATTTTTTTCGGATAGGCAACATCATGGGTTTCGTAAAGAGGAAAATCCACTGTCCACTCAAATAGTTGAAACTTACTAAACCAGTGGACTTCTAGTTTGGATAATAAAAACCAGTGTAGATGTTATTTACTTTGATTTTGAAAAAAAGCATTCGATAAAGTGGATCATGTAAAATTGATTGCCTTCTTCTTCTTCTTCTTCTTCTTTGCAGCAGCCACATTGAGGTTTGTCATGAGTTGAGGAACTGGGCGACCAGTAACGGACAAATCCGCCAGATCCATTACGGTCAGCGTGGTAGGTCTCTCCGGACAAGTTGAATAAATGTGCCGGTATCGTGGCCGATAATTACCGCAGTCCGGGCACACATCAGATTTACTGCTGTCAATCCTGCTGACATAAGACATTAGCATTGTAGAGTGACCTGAAAGCGTATTGATGCGAGGCGTGCACCTGGCCCTTCTTCGAGTTGAGCCTCCCGGATGGCATGTACCTGCAGACTTAGGGCGGCACTACCCCCAATATGGGATTAATGACCACCTTTTCCAGATGACACCGTTACAAATTGAGGTATGCTCCTCGCGCAATGGGCAGAGTCGTTCTTGCTGTGAAGTCGTGCCATCTCTGCAGATTGACTTTGCACCAGGAGCATCGGCGAGATGGCTTTCTGATCTCTTTCTTTCTCTGACGGGGTTTAGCACTCTCCAAGAGGGGGGTGACGGTGGATTTGTTTGACAATGTTGATGAAAAATTGTTGGGCCTGGAGCTCACAGTGCTCCCTTACTGGTAATAAGCGGGTCTCAACGCATGCCGTGATCGACCGGGGAACTACTTGCACCCGGTGGCGATTCGAAGTCGCATTCTGTATGCGTTGCATCTTAGGTCAGAAGGATTTCGAAACTGGATGCTGCCAAACTGGGGGCGCCATGTTCCAGTGCAGGCTGGAGAATAGCCTTATACGTTGTAATAATGGTTTCTTTGCTTCTGCCCCATGTTGTACCGCCCAGGGCTCTAAGCGTTAAGCTTCGCTTTAACGATAGCCTGCTTCTGTTCCGTGTTCTTATGGAATTTGAGCGATGGATCAGTACGAGTCGAGAAGTTTTGGGAAGCGGGCGGCAGGCAAACGATCTCCATTCCGCGCGACATACGGATGTGCGCTGTGTTCAGATGGGTCCGTTGTAGAGTACGGATACCGATGACTTTGACGCAGAAATCTTCAGCATTTTGCGGTCGAAGAAACTTTCAGTGCGATCAGAAGTACCCGTTAATCTTAGCGGCGGCCCACATTTATGTCCCGATCACGACGCAAGACAGTCTTATATCATCAGCGTAAGCGACCACCTTGATATCTTGGGGTGGGCGCGAATATCTTCAGGAGTACAGACTGAAGAGAGAGCAGGCGACAATACACCGCCCTGTGGGACTCCAGCTGCAATCAGGAATGCTGTTTGAGACATGATTCTGGAACATCACTCTAGCCCGTCTTCCCTTAGTAGATGCAGCTATCAGCGCTTTTGCCATGGCGGGATTGATGACTCCAGTAGAGATTGTTTGATAAGATACCAAGATTCGCCACTGTGTCGAAAGCGCCAAGTGAGATCAAGGCAGCTGCTACAGTTCTTTCCGGCTTATACGCGTTGAGCCATCAATTTGCATGGCTCATAATTTCTAACAAAGCTGTCGTAATTGTTGGAATGCATTTTTCTGAATCCATGCTGAAACACCTGTCTCTCGTTGTGCTCAATGAGGTCTTTGACGATCAGCTTTTCAGCTACTTTAGCAAAAAGAAGACAACAAGCTAATGGGCCGATATCCCTTGACGCTGGAAGCTTGGGAAACGCCGGGCTTGAGCAGCGGAACGACGTTTGCCGTCTTCCCAATTCTGCGGGATAGTACCACGACATGAACGAAGGTTTATCACATCAGTGAGGAGCGTGTAGTGAAGTCAGTGGGTATCTTCTTGAAGACAGCAGGACATATCCCATCGGGACCAATAGCTCTAGAGTTCCGCATTTCCTATTATAATCTTCTCCAATTTGCGTCGCTAGTAAACGCTTCGGCCGTGCTCATAAGCGGGAGAGCGGCTTAGCCTCTCTTACTGATCCTCTATTCTGCGGCGGACCTCGTTTAGCACTGGTGATGAAAAAACTTTTCCCGAAGCGCACCTCATGGCTTCCTTTCCTGATTTGGAATACGCCGTTGCCAGATTCGATAGTGGAGACGGTGGCGGGTGAGCTTTACCGAAAGCTTCCGTAAAACCTTCAAGTAGCTTGCACTGTCCGTCTTAAAGTCCATCTGTCCGGTGAACTTCTCACTCTTCTTTCTTGTGTCTGTCAGAATCCTTTTTGATCTCACTGTCAGAAGCTCAGCAGCCACGGGGTCAGATGATTAACTTGCGGCTCTCTCTCGCATCTCTCGTTCTAATTTTGTCGGGGATTTCCCTGTTGACATTTGGATACAGAACGTCGTTGACGCGACCGACCGAGATAGCCGCATTCATGGCGCTTGCGGATTGCGTCAGGTAGATGGCACTCCTTCTGGTGCACGCTTCCATTCCACGGGTAGTAATCTGCCGATGCAGGCGAGGCGCAACTTCACTGAACGGAGCGCCAGTCTGCACGGCCTAGATTATTAAGATAAGAACGTTGGCGAACACCAGAAAAGGGGGCGAAGAGGGTGGATAGATCGATGTGGACAAGAGACAGGAACGTGGTCACTTGGCAGAAGTAGTCGGGGTAGACCATGAACGTAGCAGCTAGAAGGGTTGGACCGAGACAGAGATATGTCTGGGGCTGTGAAGAAGTCGGCCGCTGGCAGAGGACGAGTGGAGCTGATCATCGTTTAAAATGACCAGGTCGCGCTCATCTGCCCATTCTTCGACGTCATTTCCTCTAACATCAGGACCGAGAGACGAGCAAAAGGGTGTGAGCGATGCAAAATCACCCGCGAAAACACGACCGAGGATGAGAGGAGGCAGTCGCTCAGCTGCTTGAGAAGTGGGATAGGATTGTAAGATAGAAGGGCACTTAGAGTTGTAAGGTGGAATGTATATGTTGAAAAGAGAAGAGGTGTTTTGGGAGATGGATTAGGAGGTACTAAAGTACTGTCAGCCGATCTGCCTCGAATGAGAAAGTCTTCAGCGAGCAGAGCAGATGGGAGACAGCGAACTTTCATGCCAGAAAGCCACTCTGAGCATAAATGAAAAGTATAGCCTGGGATATCTGGGATTGAGGATCGATAGGGATGGAAGAGAGGCTTGGTTGTCTTGAACCATGTATTCCATCTGGATAATCAAGTGCGTTACAAAGAAAGATTTCAGAAAGCGCATGCTGACCCAAAGCGTTCAGATGTGCATATACACAATGGAAAGGTGATGATTGCGATCAGAGATCTGAGATGGATGGTGAGGAGCACATATTTTGCTGAAAAAGATGAGTTATGATCACCTCCTGAACTGCAAAGACCCGAACAGGAGAGAGATCACCTGTTGGCATCCGAAGCACTGGACGCTGGTATGTCTCAGTTTACATCCTCTCCGCACGTGGCGCATTGGTACTTCTAGGCAGGTCAGGATTCCTCTCCACGCCGGCGCCTTTGCAGGAGAATCCCGAAGGGAGTTTTTGGCCGGCCCAGCACGCTATCTCATGACAAAACCCTCTTTGTGGAGGGGATGACGTCAGTTTGCACAGAGGTGGTCTTTTTTCCTCCACACTGCCACGGCACGAACGTACGACATCTCGGCAGCAACTGATTTCCAGAATGCAGCATCTGGGCATTCACGAAAAAATTGTCAATTGGGTTGAAGCCTTTCTCAGCGGTCGTACATTCCAAGTATGCGTTAACAATTGCCTTTCTTCTGTCAGAAGTGCAATAGTAGACGGTACCTCAAGGGGAAGTCTTGTCCCCAATTTTTTGTTCAACATTTATACACTATGATATTCCCAATATAATTGGTAACGTGGAGGTGTTAGGTGTCAGATCTTTGCGGATGATATCAAGGTTTTTAGTGAAGTTAGGAATAATGGGGTGTCAGCTTTGCAGGATAGTATTCAAGCTGTTTGCTGTTGGTCAGGAAACATGGGGACTGCCCTTGTCAGCTGGGAAAACCAAAGTCCTACACCTGGGAGGAGACCTAATCTCCAAGCCACCCTACGTAATTAACGATATACCGATTGAGGCAATTGATAAAATAAAGATCTTGGATTCGTAGTAGATAACAAGCTTTCGTTTGATGAGCATTGTAGGCTCATTGCTACTAAGGCGCAGCAGAGACTCTTTCTTCTATTTAAATCGTTAAGATCCGAAAGATCCGAAGTTGCTGATAAAGGCTTATAAAGTTTATGTTCGCTCAATGTTAGAGAGTATGGCACTTGCGTTTTTGGGCCCTATGAAGCGTCAGATGTGGTTGAAAGGTTGGAGAGAGTACAAAACAGTTTTACGAGGAGAGTCTTTATTCAGGACACTTAGATTCACATATGCCCAACATTCCTAGGAGTTATCCTGAGAAATAAAAGGCTACAGCTCCCGACACTCTTGCTCTCCGTAGGAGAAGAAATGATTTATTCTTGATTTTCAAAATGTTGAGATGGTCTCGTGGGTCTAAAACTATCTGAGTTCTTCACCTTGAGACGTTCTACAATACTAGAAGGTCAGGGGTTCAAACTCAGCTTCTCTCAGCCTCGAACTCGCTTAAAGGCGTAATTTTTCACAATTCGTGGGGGATTGGAATATCTGCGCTTCAGTAAAGGCTCTTGGTGCCTAGTTCATTCCCAGTATTTTTTTAAAAGACAGGTTGACCGGTATTTGCAACTTAGGAACCGTTTATTGGCTCTAGTAGGACCTAGTTTTTTCTTATTGTTTGCTGTTGGTTATGTTTTAATGTTTTTCCATTCGCTTTTGTTTGTTTTGTTATGCCGTGTGCTGACGCAGCATGTATGATAAATGTAAAAATGTAAAAATGAGCATTTTCTAGGATTGGTGAACTTCTATGGAACATTTGTCAAAAATCTACACAACCTCCGTTGCTCCATTAGATGCTCTGACAAAAAGGATACTGTATACGCACTTGGAGTTCAAGGTGCCAAGTTTCTTTCGATCGCATCAAGGAAACAGCTCCAACTCGGATCTACTTCTGACGCATTTTGATCCAAGCCTGCCGATCATAGTCGCCGCAGATGCCTCAAAATTACGGAATCGGAGCAGTTCACCGACCCACCTTTTTCCCAAATGGAACTGAAAAAGCGGTCTACCACGCAAGCCGCGCTCTGACACCTCCACAGAAGAATTACAGTCAGATCGAAAAAGGGAAGGACTAGCTTTGATTTATGCTGTGCAAGAAAGTTTCCACAGATTTCTCCATGGGCGCCATTTCACATTGAGAACGTTTCACAAACCCCTTCTTGCAATTTTCGGAAGCAAAAAGGGTATACCAGTCTACAGTGCCAACCGTCTCCAAAGATGGGCCACAATTTTGCTGAATTACAATTTCACAATCAGATACACGCTCAATACGAAGGATTTCGGACAGGCCGATGCGTTATCACGTCTCATTGGGTCACGTTCGTCGGAACCTGAGGATCGCGTGATTGCTGCCGTGGACTCTGATATTGCTGCTGAAGTCATGGACAATATTCGCCAACTCCCGCTCTCATCAAAGGTAATTCGCGATGCAACTACCTCAGATCCTATACTTACAGATGTGATCAAATACAACTGAACAGGAAGATGGCCGAACATCAATAATGACTCACCATTATGGCATTTCTACAACCGTCGTGATTCTCTATCAACTGTCGATGGTTGCCTTCTAACTTCAAAATCGCCTCTCGTGATTCCGAAAGTCCCACCAACGCCGAGTTCTCAATTCGCTACATACAAGGCCCACCCGGGACAGACACGGATGAAAATCGCTGTAGCTCGAGCTACGTCTACTGGCCTACGCCTGATACCGATATCGAGAGCCTCGTCAGAACCTGCAGTAAATGCGTGCTGGCTGCCAAAAATCCCATCAAAACCGACTTACACTCCTGGTCAAAGTCAACTTCCCCATGGACACGCATACACGCTGATTTCGCAGGACCGCTTGATGGAGTCTATTACCTGATAATCGTGGATGCTTTCTCAAAATAGCCTGAAATCATCCAGATGAGCTCCATCACTACAACCGCTACGATGGATGCAATGAAGAGAAACTTTTCGCAAGTTTTGGCAATCCAACTACTCATCGTCACGGACAACGGAACTACGAATTTACCTCAACCAAACTTCGCGGAATTCTGCCGTTCCAGAGGAATCACGCACGTTAGTACCCCACCGTTTCATCCACAAAGCAATACCTGGGCAAGCCGAACGTTTTGTCGACACGTTACCAAACGAGCTCTGAGTTAAGATGAAAGGGGAAAGAACCAACAACAGACGCCCTACAAACATTTTCTGATGGCCTACCGTTCCACGCCCTGCCCATCAGGACCAAACCGCCTCTCACCAGCCGAGAACTTTTTCTCGGACGCCGACTTCGGGAAACACGCTGGACCTGATGATGCCATCAACTGAAAATAATGTGGGGACCACGCGATGTCAAAATGGAGCTCAATTCAACCGACACATCATGGAACCCGCTCGCGCGCCATTTTCGAAGTCAACGTCAACGTCTTTGCGAAAGACTACCGAACATCAAAAAGCACGCTGGACTCCCGGCACTTGTGTGTTCGACGTATCGGAAAAGTAACCTACACTCGTTCGATGCACAAGGACCTCTTATGGACTCGACACGTTAATCAACTGGAAGCCTCGCCATAGCCAGATCAAAAATCAACGAGTTTCTGGATATCTTCGACCTGCCATTACACCAGTATGTGGAGATGCCGCCGTCGCCGACAATGCGCCCGCTAATGACGCGAGGAAATCGCAACCGATGGAAATTCAGGAATATATGCAACCATACCGCCAACGGCAACCCCTCGACGTTCGTCACGCAGCCGTCGAGCGCCACGTCAACTCAATATCGATCCGGTCCGGAAAACGTACCGTCTCTAAGGCCCCGGTCATAGTTGGATGAGCCGACGCCTCCAGCCCGGTCGATACACGAATGCGTTGGAAATGGGATGCAAAAATCACTCAGTGTATCCCCGCACCCCCAACACCCACCCGGTCGATACGTATGAACAACATGGTGAATTGAGGCTGAGAAAATCACTAGTGTATCCCCGCACCCCGGTCGATACGTATGTTTAAAATGATGGAGTGAGGTTAGAAGAAAATCCTCAATGTATCCGACGCGGTCGATATCCATGCAATACGTGGATGACGGCGGGATGAGAAAATCCACCGGGTGGAATTGGGTCGATGATAAAACATTGCGTATCACTGAAAGCTAACCTTACTGCTACCTCCGTGACTTCACCATACTCGCCTTCACTATTTCTCTGAACGAATTACCAATCCTGTTGGCCACGTAATCATCGTCATATCTGGTTGGATGCATCGAGTGATTTTCCTGACCTCTTACTCCATCTTTTTAACCATAGGTATCGACGGGGGTGGTGTTGGGGGGGGCGGGGGGGATGCAGATGCAAATAGCACCAACTATGACCGGGGCCTAACTGAGGAAAGGAAGGTGTTATGGGCAATCGACTACGAGCAATGGTCAATAATCTTATCATCATATCAAGATATATCGTAATGCCTTAAACATGGAAGTGATATCATTGCATTCGTGGCCTATAAAAGCCGTTATTCTCTTCAGTATGTCTGAGTTGTTCAATAAACCTTCGTCTGCACCTCTTTTCCTACATACAACACTGAAGGAAACGCATAGCCAAATCAATGCTACATCATTTCACTGCAGAGGCCAGGCGGGGAGTTGCATGTAATTTTCCGAAATCAGAGCGACCCCAGCAAGAGATTTATCCAAAATTCTCGCGACCCCGGGGCGCGATTTCTGAAACAGTTTATATTTGATAACTAAGCCGTCAGACGTCGAGAAAATTCATTTAGTAGTCGGGCTCCAAATGTGTCTAAAAACTGAGCAATGCTACAGTCCTTCCTTCTCTGACCGAAAAATATTGAGAATTTTCGGGATATCTTCCACCAAATTTTCATTTTTGGTTCGAAATTTTCGCGATCCCCCTAATCTTCATTTTCGGGACAAATTGTTTGCGACCCCCTCGTTGCAAAATTTCCAAATTCGGATAACCCTGAAAGCAAACGAAGGTAGTACGCTAGATTTTGAGGTGAATGCACGTTCGAGCTGAAAACAGTATTGCCGAGAGCGTGTAGAGTGTCGAAGTGAACGCCAAAAATACTCGAAAGGAATGTCGCAAAAGAAGCCGTTTACGATTTTATAGCATAAAAAGTAAATCAAACTCAGTTCTGCGATATCGCAGTTTCAATACCCTAGCGTTTAAGCACTGGCCATATAATCTGGCGCTTCTCGCGTAGGGAATCACCTTTTGACAAAGGCGCTTAGTGTACCGCCTCTGCACGTTTTCATCGAGTTCATCATCCTCAGCTGAGGATGGTGACCACCTGCGTGCAGTACTCCAGAAGCGGTCGACCAGTGAGACAATGAATGCTCCCTCTTATGAGTGTTCAAGACAGGGTGTTGGGCGATCCCATAATATAAGTTTGCCACACTAGTAGCTTTCTTAGAGACAGTCTACTGGGTCATTGTCCTACGTAAAATGGGATCAACAGTAGCATACCCGACGCATGCCCTGGTCACAATACTGATAAGGAGCTTTTATTCAATTGTTAGAAGAGGTACCTACCACGCTAACTACACTGGGACCTATGGAAGAATCCAACCTGGTCGCCCCATGTTTTCTGAGCTATGACAATATCGTCGATCACTGGTCGAGAGATCGCCGCGTCGAACACACGTGGCACGCATGTAAGCGAGGAGGTAATGATCCTATCGATAGGATCATTACCTCCTCGCTTCCGTGGTGCCACGTTTGTTTTTTTACGCGGCGATCTCTCGACCAGTGATCGATCATACCCTTTTCATGGCTGCAAAGAAGAAAGACACACGTTACATTCCTCGGAAAGCTTTGTGCACCTTCCTACAGTTGGCTCCCGCCTACCTTCCCGGCGCACTGTGTCCGTTGGCTCCCACCCACTTTTTCGGTTGCTCTACTCATTCCCATTTCTGTCTCGTCCATTTTTCTGGCTCTCCGTACGGCAATTCCACATGGGTCCCGTTCTTTCACCCGGCACAATACCCAACATTGGTGAGAGAGTAACTTTGCACCGTTGCTGCGTAAGTTACCTGCAGCCGGCACCGACACTCGACGCGGTCAGCGCACCCGACACGCGGCATGCTCGCAAAAGCACGCCGGGGGCGGCAAGCGCTGACTAAGGTGGGACGCCTCCAGTCGGTGTGGCCGCGGGCGAAGTGCCTCAAACTTGGGTAATTTGGCCGACGACGCTACCGACATCTGAGTCACTCCCTTGAGAGTGCGTCGTATGCCTCCTTAGGAAGCATGGCCTCGCCGCGACTTAATTTACATATGCGATAAAAATAACACGTTTATCTTATCCCTCTGGCTTTCGGAGGCAGATTTACTCTGTTCTTTCGCTTTGCGCTTGTGCGGAGCGAGTGGTAAGGACAGAGGAGAAAGTGTGGGAGAAGGAGACGCAATATACGCGCGCACACGCACGCGATGAACGTGAAATAAATTTCGCTCTGAAACAGGATAAGTTACACGTCAGTACTTAATGTCACGTGTAAGCCAACGCGCAACCGCACAACATCATACTTACTTTGTTGAACTTAAATGTAGCAAAGTTGTGAATATAAAACGCAGCCTTCGGCAAACCATCACGACGCTGTTCAACTCATTACGCTGCAGCGCCATCAGCTAAAACAATCTAGTGATTGGGAGAATGTTTTATGTGCGTCCCTTCGTACAGTTCCGAACTGTGAGCGAAGTCTCCGCGAAGCTCGCAAGTTGGACGAGAGTGCTGTGATTTACAAAGGGAAGGTGATGAGCAGAGGCGAGATTCCAAAAAAAGGGAGCGTCAGGAGCTCGCCTGCGGGGGACGAGACCGCCTCGTCGCAGGTCTCCCCCTCGGGTGTCTCAGGCTCCCACTCGCTACTCCCCATCACAGTGAGTGTGAACGAGTCGGCCTCAGTGGCGAAAGGTGGCTTGAACTGTATATATTTCGATGCCCGCCGATCCATGCCCAGCGAAAACAAAGTTAGCCTCTTTGAACTCACTCCTCACCATTACTCATCTCCCGATAAAGTCTATTATAACCGAAACCTTGGCTCACTGAGGACGACCCGGACTCGCTCCTATCCCATTAGGATGGCTTTGTTATGCTGTGTATAGATGTGATCGAGATAGCGGAGGCTTTACTGGTGGTGGTGTCGCCATTGTTGTAAAGAGAATACAATTAGGGGTTGCTGAGTTCATGCAAAAATCTTTTAGCTTCCTGCTGTGAACTTCTGTTCATTGATGTTTGTATTTGAGCTTGGCTCCTGTTTGCGCTTTTTCGATTGCAGCTTTTACCGACGGCCAGCAAACGAGTAGTGAGGAATCTCTCGAATTGTTAGAGACTGTAGCTGACTGGCGTACGGTGCAATCCCCCTCCATAGTCGTTGGTGATTTCAATTATGCGGTATCTTGTGGCGACTTGGTATGCGATTTAGTACTTCATTTGAGCATTTTCTTTGCCATTTCACGGCTCATCATGTCTGAATTATGAGCCCACCTCATGGAGCAAAAATGTCCGCTCGATCTGCTCCTATGTAATGACCTCACACTGATTACTGATAAGCAGATCCATCCACATCTCTCTACAAGCGCCCACTGTAGCATAGTCTTTGAAATCGCATGTGAACCTGATGTTCCCAAAAGCGCTCGTAATTTCGATTTTCGCAGAGCCAATTGGAACCAAGTAACAAATCTCTGGTTGATAGGAACAAACTGGGATGAACTCTTTTTGCACGTGCCGCAATATAAACGAGGTGTATGAAGCCTTTATTTCCCTATGTCCACCTTGTAATAGAGAAATCGTGTTCCACTTCAAAAGCAGGGTCCTAAGACCAAAAACCTTCCACCGCACCTGCAACGCTTGGCCGCTAAAAAGGACTTCCTCTGGCGTGACCGCTTTCAGCCTGGTGGAGGCGACGCCCATTGCCTTCTCAGCCAAAATGTAGCGTTGCTAGGGATTTCGAAAAAGAATGCAAACGATTTCCTAAGAGCCGCGAAAAAACGCCTTATTTGCTCGGGAAATCGAAAAAACTTCTTCAAGTACATGAATGCAAAGATGAAAACGCGTAAGGTTATCACATCTCTAAAAGCTGAAGAGGGCGAAGTCATTATCGATGATCAGCAAAAATGCGAAATGTTCGCGGAATATTTCTCTAAGGTATTTACTCACGACAACGGTGCGACCCCACTATTTTCCTCCCGATGTTCCTGCAGAAATTGTGCTCCGTCCCTATCAAATAGCTGCGGAGAGAGGTTGTAATGGGTGCCATAAAAAGCTCACAATGACAAGATTTCGCTCACTCCCGGACTCAGTGCCCTCGTACTTCCATCATCAAAAGGGCGGCTAACGGGTTATGTTACCCTCTCTCGTGCATATTCAAACATAGTCTTGCTCTTGGAACGCTTCCGTCCGCATGGAATACTGCGATTGTAACCCCGCTTCTGAAAAAGGCACCAGCTGTTCAGGTCTCGAACTATCGGCCCATCAGTTTAACCTCATCGGTATGCAAAGTTCTCGAAATCTCATCAAAGATTGCGTTCTCTCCCACCTTGCATCGAACTGACCTCTTCAGGGTCCCGCGCAATATGGTTTTTCTACCTGGTAAGATCTATGATCATTCTATCTCCAGTTGGTATCTCTCGTTCCACGACTGGTGTTCCGGCTGTGAACGAAAGCTACTGGAAACTGATGTTGTGTACATAGACTATGCTAAAGCTTTGCTTGATACAGTCAGTCATCCAAAGCTACTTCTGAGAAACCTTCGAAGGCTACGGCATTTCTGGTGACATTTTAAAATGGTTGAATTCCTTTCCTGACACACTCGCTGACACACGCATTGTCCAAAATTGGCGACTCTTTGTTCCCATCCTTTACGCCCAATCGTCAGCAAGGTGTTCCCCCAGGGAGTAAGGGCGTTCCTGGAGTCCTTTGCTTTCTCTCTCATTTATGTGAACGACATTTCTGACGGATTGTCGAGCACATGCAAGCTTTTTGGCTGATGATCTGAAGATATATCGTCCCCTTCGCAACCCCGCCATCGATTTTCACGGAGCTTCAGTGTGACCTGAACCGGCTTTCCTAATTGGTCAAGCTATGGCAGATGAAAAATATCTGAAGAAAAATGCAGCTTGTTCCATATTAATTTCCAACATGAGTGCTTTTTACGCCTCAAACGATGTTGAAAGCTTCCCATTACGCCCATGAGACTGTCAGTGATCTTGGTGGCTGCTTATTAGCACCGACCTTAAGTGGGAATCCCACTGCAGAGGAAATCTCTAAAGAGAAAGCTTCTCGTGTGGGCAAATTGCATTCCTGAGATCTCTGCAACACCCATGTCTTCGAACATTACAGGTAAGCATACATTGTCTACTGCCGACCGCTCTTGCCCAGAATACTTGTACGCAGGTTTGGTCACCCATCCTCTCTTGAGGATGATGATGAAATCGTGGAAAACGATGCAAAGGCGGTACTGGCAACAACTTGCCCGTTTTGGGGCAAAGTGTTTCCTACGCGAGTAAAGTACTACAGACTAGTACGAGCAAGGCTTGAAAAATGTCGGGGATCGAAACCCTACGATATCGGCGAACCGAGTTCGACTTTACACTTATGTTATAAAATCGTTAACGCGGTCTTTGCGACATCCCATTTGAGAGTGTTTCTAAACGTGTTCACCAGCCGCTGTACTCGCTCCCGCCAGCATCGCTTTTCAGCTCGCACGTAGATTTACGTCAAGAAGTCCAACGTGCTGCATTCCTTTGCATTTAGAGTCATCCCAGTTTGGAACAAATTACACTCCAGAGATCGTTGAGGCCCGCGACATTTTCCGATTTTTCAAAAGCAGGCTGTCCCATTTCAACCTCAGAGTCATTGCATGGGGTCGATGGCCGTGCTTTCTGCTAAAGCTTTAAATTCAGGGTGCTCTTATTCGTACGATTGTTTTCTTTGCCTACAATTTTGTTTTGCCTGCATGTCCAGGCTGTCTTGTTTTAAACCTATCCCACATAGTACATTTTGTATGTTTTTTCTTTGTCGCCAGATGTAAAGCTATTGAATTGAATAGTAACGCCAGTGTGCAGAATGCTTAATTCGCATCTAACTTTATCAGAAATTGCTGAGTGGCCTCTGAGAGTTTTGGCCGTAATATAAATAGCCCTTCCTCTTCTCCGCAGCGGCTTCCTGGTAGGCTTGGTTCTCGGCTATTTCGCGGGTATTTCTCGGCTTTTTCACAGAAACGGACAAGATGAAGTAGCCGAGAAATAACGAGAAGTAACCAAGACACTTGCAGCCGTCGCCGGCTCGCCGGAGCCACCATCCTGGGCCTTTGCCAGCGGGTTGGGCAGGGCGTCCAGAGAGGCTGAGCTGAGGCCAAGTACCTCAAACTTGGGTAATGAACCTGATCTGTAGTGTTGGACATTCTGAATCTATGCCTCTGGAATGCGCCGTATACTCTACCTACCTGGAGAGCATTATTTCTTCTGGCTATTTTACGGCGAATATTATTTTGTGGTTATTTCTCGGCCATTTCATGGCTATTTCGCTGCGAGAATTTATTATGGCGGCTATTACGCGGCAAAGCAAGTATTTTCTGCGGCTATTGCGCAGACATTCCTCGGCCAAACCTCTCTAGAGGGGGCACTCCGGGATTGAAGAGAAAAATGAAACGAATCAGCGATTGGTAGAAAGCATTCAATCGAAGCATTTCGATAGTTTCCATACCAACATTATTTGGATAGCGGTGTACCAGATATTAGTTTTACTTCATTTATATGAATAAATCTTGTGTACTTCCTGTCTAGAGATAGTGTAAACCGACTTCATCTCCCCAAACCTCCTATTTGCGGTTCCATTCTGTCTCTGATTTATATTTTTATGAGATTACAAGAGTTGGTAGCGTTTTTTGTCGTAACACTTCCAGCTTGTTTTCGGTCGATCGTTTGGCTATGCAGCATGTCTTTTTCTCTTCAGGATGCCCTCGGAGATGGGATCGGCCCCATATGCGCTGGAGCACTTCGGGCTCGAACAGCGCGTCCTTTCCGATCCGAACTGCGCCAGAGCGCCTTCCTATGAGACTGGCTTGTACCGAATTCGAATCTCTCAGGTGAAGTGAGCTCGGTCGATCGACTCATTGATGCAAGAAACGATTTTAGTAAAAGTGCTGGCGGAGAGTAGGTACCGTAATCTTTGCCGTGGGAATTTAAAATGTTCAGCCGCTGTTGTTTGGTAAGATCCAAACAAACTAATTTGGTGGCAACTGATAATTTTGCTGGCACCCTTTTTTATTACTCCATGTGTTCGCTGTGATGAGTATGGAGGGACGAACCGTTGCACTCTAATAAAAGGGGTACTACAGTGTCCGAAACGTATTTTTAGGAATTGGTGCGGTGCTATCAGCTATAGGGGGAAGCACATGGCCTGTTGCGTTTGGCCACATGCCCATTTTTCCAAAAGCTTTGCGCAACGGCTGTACTGATTTTGGAAGGAGGGAGGAACCTGGGTTGAGTGATTATAAATTCCTTTCCGCACTCCCATTATTTTCTGTGTTTCTAAGCAAGCTTGTGACCCGTGGTGGATCTGGTAAAATCTTTTATGTCCAGGTCGCTGTTCTTGGAGCAAGTGTGGAGTGTGGAGCTTGGGGGGGTCAGATCTGCTCTTAAGCAAATCGTGTGCACTCGATCGGACGCACAATCGTGTTCAGACAAGTTTAACCGGGACTTATGACATTACTCTGAAGCCCGGTTTTCTCTTCTTCTTTCTTGTCAGCCATGAACAGAGCATCGCATCAGAGGCGTATGGAAGCTAGCCACCTCCCACACTGCTTGTACCATTAAGGATCTCGAGCAGACAAGGTTGTAAGCCTGGCCGAGATTACTAATAGAAAATAGACTGGTCACAATCCGATGAGTGTGGGCCTTCAGATATGTGGAGCGAACTGGAGGAGAAATGCCGGGACAGCACTGGGACAATTGTACCAGCATAGCCGTCAATATAATGCGTTGTGGTGTGTGGTATGCACTTGCACCACACCGCTGTCACATGCCCGCTACGCCTATATTGTAATTCCCTGGACAACCTGACTCACTTCAAGACTAACTGATCGCAATTCATTAATGAGAATGAAAATTTTACTAGTATTGAGGATGTCTGGCTGTTATCTCGTGGAGAATTTCAAGAGGTGGAAACCTCTCTAGAAAATCATTTCCTAAACCTTTTTGGACGTTGCTCAGGGAGGAAATCCCCTGCGTGGGACTAAATCTGTCGTGTATCGGGTATTTCGGGGTGGAAATGAGTTTAAAGCCCTATTTGGACGGTGCAGCCTGCGGCTGCATCTGTCGCTTAGGGAAGGAAATCCCCTGCGTGGGGGCTAAATCTGTGTCGTACATCCGGGTTTTTCCCGGGGGTGGGAATCCGTTTGAAACGTATATGGACGGTGGCTCAGGGAGGAAAACCCCTGCGTCCTCCCGCGTAGAGGCTAAATCTGTCGTACATCGGGGTTTTCGGGGGTGGGAATCCGTTTGAAACGTATTTGGACGGTGTGGCTCAGGGAGGAAAACCCCTTCGTGGAGGCAAAATCTGTCGTGATATATATCGGGTATTTCGGGGGTGAAAATCCGAACTACTCTATTTGCTTCAACGGAGAGATCCCTGGGTTACAGCCTATTCTTCAAGCGAAAACTACAAAAACTGTTACAAGGCGTAAGCCATTCATTACTAGTTTCTGCTACTTCCTTTTTTTCACATTTCATATATTTTAGAATTCTCTCTTAGTTCTTACTAGCGAGACCTAGCGAAATTTTCGCTCAAAGAAAACTTTTAGGTGCACCAACTTCCTGACGCAGATTAGTTTGCCATAACGCAGCGTCAAAACTGACTTCCGTCTACCCAAAAAATTGATGGACTCTTCTAAACATGGCAGACTTAAGCCAGACATTTATAACTGGGCGTTGGGGTATGAGAGAATGTCCGATCAATCCGCAAAACATAAGGAGCCAGCGGTAGATTGGTTCCTACCGGCACCAAATGTACGACCTCTGCCGTCCCTCCTTCCCTTTTATGTCGCAACCCTATGCCCTTCCGATTTGGCAGAAATTTCCAAGCGATTATTCTCGTTTTATCATTTCTGTCATGATATGGAAAAAAACGCACTCTGCATTTCGGGTGCTGGGTCTCCCTAGATTGACCAACACCATGCCCTTTGTTCTCGATAAAATGAATTATGCACGTGGATGTTGATGTCTTGTAGAAGCAGATTTTGATAAGCTCAGACTTTCAACATAGATAAATCTGGTTTAGGGGAGGTAGTAAATCGAAATGACTGAGTTGGGTTGTAAATGAACACGACGAACAGAGGTGTGGGAAGAGGAAGCTGTTGCTTGCTTACCCAGATTTTCGGCAAGCGAAAAGGCTGCAGGCGAGTTCCACGAAGGCTGTCCTCAGGGAACGCGCGTCGCACGGTTCTCGGGAGATACGTGTTCTCCTAGAGATATTTCTTTACTACGAAAAAAAGTTTGAAAAAATTGGCATGGAAAAAATTCACGAAATATCTTTTTCTCTCTGAAATTCTACACTCTTGGTGACGTTGCGCACACCATCAGGCTGCGGTCCTGCACACTCCCCATTTGGGCCCCTGCACACTTTCTATGACTTCCTGCATACCACCACCCGTTTGGGTCCTGCGCACTTTATATGGTCTTCCTACATACTCCT
Source organism: Aplectana chamaeleonis (assembly GCA_029168955.1). Taxonomy (NCBI): domain Eukaryota; kingdom Metazoa; phylum Nematoda; class Chromadorea; order Rhabditida; family Cosmocercidae; genus Aplectana; species Aplectana chamaeleonis. The sequence goes on along the minus strand of JAPDOI010001230.1, from coordinate 171,595 downwards.
GCTTAGGTCCCACACTTTTCTATGACGTCCTGCACACTCCCATTTGGGTCCCAAGCGATTTTCTCATGACGTCCTGCACACTCCCATTTGGGTCCCGCCATTTTTCTATGACGTCCTGCACACTCCACATTTGGGGTCCTGCACACTTTCTATAAGGACTTCCTTGCATACTCCTGTTCTGGGTCCTGCACACTTTCTATGACGTCCCGCACACCCCACAGGTTAATAGGTCCTGCACACTTTCTATGACGTGTCCTGCACACTCCCACTTTGGGTCCTGCACAGTTTCTATGAGCGTCCTGTACACTTCCACTCTGGGTCCTGCGCACTTTCTATGAGCGTTCTTGCACATTCCCCACTGAGGGTCCTGCACACTTTAGGTATATGACGTCCTGCACACCCCACTGGGGTCCTGCACACACTTTCATGAAGTCCTGCACACTCCCATTTGGGTCCTGCACACTTTTTATGACATCCTGCACACTTCCATTGGTGTCCTGCACTCTTTCTACGACGTCCTGCACCCTCCTGCTGGGGTCCTGCACACTATCGATAACGTCCTGCACACTCTACAAACCTTAGCGATCCTGGGTATGACGTCCCATCTATCTGCTATTGGAAACCTATGGCTTTGATTAGAGCGTAGCCCTTCCATCGCCAGACGACTCGCAGAAGGTTAATTCATGGCCCACGGCCAAAAGTGCGCCCCACGGACAAACATTAACGGTACTACCCAGAGGTACTTAAGTGGTGACTCGGGCTGATTTTTTGGTAATCTGATATATGTCCCTACTCCACCTAAATGTTGGTACCATTTCATACAAGTTTTGATCAGCCATTGCTTGGATTCGCGGGACACACATACATACACACTAGAGTGGCCTGAATATTGGGTTTATTTCGAGTAATATTCGAATAATTTCAGAATCATTCAAAAGTGGATTATTCGGGTTATTCGAGATAATCGTATATTCAAATAGAAGTGGAATATTCGTTTATTCGAATATTCAAAAGGAATTGAAGTATTCAGTTTATTCCTGAATATTCAGTTAACGAATAATTTGGAATATCTGACAAGACCGCACTCCATTTTGCCCTGATTTTACCATTCAAACAGCGTTGTGACTACTAATTTCTCACCAATTCTTCCAGTATCTCTATAAATATAAAAGGATTACTGTGCTTTATCTGGGTTAAATTCCGGTCCGCAATTGCGTCTCTGACACGCTTCTGCGGCCGCACGCGCTCGAGTCAATCGAGTTTCCAGCTCCAAAGCCGACACGGTATGGCTTTTTTTATACAGTTTTCTTTCAATTTTGTTTATTTCCGATTTCGTTAAAACCCACCTAGAGTCAAACATTTAGATCTCGCTGCAAGCTGCGCGACGCTGGAAACACTTCCGACTCGAAAGCGCGCGGCCGCAAAGCGTGTCGAGAGACAATTGCGGACCGGAAGTTAACGACCCAGATAAGCACAGTATAGCAGGTATTTCCAATATATTAAATCGCTTCGTAGGATTTTTTTGTCAAAACGCTAGAAATGCCCATAGTTCACCTTTGGTTATAGATAAAAGTTTAAAATCTCGAGCGGCTCATAATTATAGCAACATTCTTGAGCAACATGGAAATTTCTCACGATGATGGCCAGAATTGAGCCATTTTCATGTGTGTATTTTCCTGAACTGGTTCGAGGTGATGCTATGTGTCTGCTTTCCCGGTAGAATCTTCACACACCTGAATTCTGACGCAAAAGCTTCTCCGCAAGTTCTCTCCTTCCATAATGCTGGACGTGGAATTCGATGGTTTCCAGCCACCTAGGACGACCAGCCGGATGTAGTCTCAAGTTCGTAAGCCAGGATCCTGAGCCACCTCAACGTCTAGTTGTCGCCCAGATGTCCTCATGGAGCTGGGGAAGCGAGGATATTACCACACGGCGAGTTCCCAGTGACATAGCGTGCTCGGTCTCAACGACTAACTCACGCAATCTTGTCATGAGTTTTTTCGAATTGTCGTGGAGATTCCGGAGTAAGGGCACGGCTAAAGCGGGTGACTAGGGAAGTTCGCCATATCGCCATAAAACCAGCGCGTAACTCGCTCAACCGAACTGTCTCAGCTAAAGCTTAAACCAAACTGGACCGAAGCAGACCACAAAATTTGGCGGCAATTTAGCGGGTATTTTTGCGGCTATTTCACGGAGAGCACTATTTGGCGACTATTTCGCAGCCTTAGCATTATTTAGCGGCTATTTCGCGACTATTACTCGAAAAAGGCGAGATTTTTAAGCGTCTGTTTCTGGGCGGCTATTTCTCGGCCAAAACTCAGAGTACACGCTCGTAAAATGGCTGAGATAACTACGGAAATATAATGGTATGGCGTCAGAACACAACGCCTACGCATTTTTGAAGCGTCAAAAACGACCCACAATGACGCTACACGAGTGAGAAGTTGTCCCTCCTCCGTATCTGCCTCGCCCTTGTAGATTTGCGTCCTCCTCCAAAAAAGGGGTGCTGGGCCATTCCCACCATCGGCGACGCTTGTGGGTTGGTACAAGGAGTACAATAAAGTGAGCCATACACATCGACGATGGTGGGAATGCAGGCCAGCTCTCTTGTTTGGGGAGGGCGCAAATACAGGGCGGGCTTGATACAGGTGCGGGGCCGACTCCTCAGTCGTGTAGCGTCACTTTTGGTCGTTTTTGACGCTTCAGAATGCGTAGGCGTTGTGTTTTGAGCCATGCCATTCTAACTAATCCGTAGTTAGTGGTATCTCAACCGAGCGTGTATGCTGAATTTAAGTGACAAGAGTGCAGCCGGTTCTAAATACCCAAGTATGCGGTACATTGGCCCCGCTCAGCATCCGAAGCCCTGCCCATCCGGTGGCGGCCTCACCAGTGGAGGTTGGGCGACCCAGCTACGCGACGGGCAGGTGGGTGTACCGACCACGCTGCGTGTCGGTGTACCGACCGCGACGCGTGTCGGACGCTGCCGACGGCTACGCGTGTCGGTTTGCCGAACACAACGCGTTCTGGTGTGCCGACCGCGCGGAAGCCGGTCGGTGCAGAGTAGTTCCTACTCAGGGCAAACTGGGGCACGTCGACAACAAGTTGATAAGTTGTCATCTCATAAACCGCTCCTGTTGACAAGTCAAATCGCGCTTATTGTCAGCCTGAGACCTGCCCGTTGCTCCAGCCGACGTCCGCCTGTTGTCGGGCGGTTGACAACTCGATGTGTCGCGTTTAGCGGCCTGAATTTAAAAGCAGTCTCACATACTACAGGACTGTTTCATTTAGCTTAGATACTACTTTTTACCGACACGCGTCGCGGTCGGCACACCGACACGCGTCGCGGCCGGCACTCCGACACGCGTCGCGGTCGGCATCTGACACGCGTCGCGGTCGGCACACCGACACGCGTCGCGGCCGGCACTCCGACACGCGTCGTGGTTGGCAGACCGACACGCGTCGTGCGGCCGGCACACGCGTCGCGGCCGGCACTCCGACACGCTGCCGCGGCCGGCACTGACACGCGTCGCGCCAGATCGACGCGCCGCGGCCGCACTCCGACACGCGTCGCGGCCGGCACTTCTACGTCGCGGCCGGCACTCTGACACGCGTCGCGAATGGCACCCGACGCGTCGGTCGGCACTCCGATCGCCCAGCCTCCACTGGGGCTCACCACCGGATAGGCAGGACCTCCAGATGGTGGGCGGGGCCACGTACGCGCAAACTTGGGTAATTGAACCGGCTGCGCTTCTCATCATTCGCAGCATGCCTGAAAAATGCGTCGTATACTCCCCTTGTATCTAAAGCGCTAGCTGTGAAACAGCCCGGACTTCGACCAGATCATAACTCGCGGCCACTGGCTCCCGCCGAATATCGGCGCGTTGGCCAGCGGTGACTCATGGTGGGCGGATCTTCAACCTAAGTTGTCAGACGCCCCAGATTGCCAGAGGTAAGCCGCATAAAAGTCTTGCAGGATGAACCGCTGCTAAACAGGCTGCTAAACGCGACAGGTCAAAATAAATCAACGTAGCCCGACAACAGGCGTGGACGTCGCTGGGCAACGGGCAGTTGTCAGGCTTGTCACAATGCGAGCGCGATTTGAGTTGTCTCCTAAGAGGGTGCACTTTATGAGATGACAACTTCTCAACCTTGTTGTCGATGCCCCAGTTTACCCGAGGGATTGGATGGGATAGGTACGCAATAGTGTTGTCTAAATATTCGTTTATTCGAATAATATTCGAATATCTCAAAGAAGTGGGATTATTCAGGTTCTTCGAATAACTGAATATTCAAAGAAGTGAATTTTTCGTTTATTCGAATATTCGAAAGAAGTGGATTATTCGAATTATTCGAAAATTCAAAGTTAGAAAATTATTCGTTCCAACACTAATACACACATCGGGACATAACTGTCTTTAAAGGCAGTGTTCACGATAAAAGTCGTTTTTCTGTTTTTCCGCCTATCTTGGAAAAACTGTCCCATGCTGATTCCCAATGATGTTCCTGGAATAGTACAAGACCCCTGGAAGCGGACTTATGACCCTCGAAATTTAGAAGGAGGGAAAATTGTGGACGAGTTGTCCGAGGCTTGTAACTCCCGTTTTTGGCAGTCGATGTGTGCGAGCTAACCTGAGTAAAGAGAAACGCTGAGAATGAAGGGGAGAACGGGGCTTTTGATCGAAAACCATCGCTCATTTAACCACAAATTCAGGGGAACTGTTATAGGACGTGGGCGGAGTGGCCCTCCAATCGGGTCGGCTTGGCTCCACGAGGATTTTCTTCACACCCACTCTTACCGGTCACGTTTTTCGTCCCACTTTCGTTCTTAATCTTCTTATAGGGACCCAAAGCTTACGTTTTAGCCAAAAAAGGGGAAACTTTTCCTTCGTGAACACTGCCTTTGAGGATAAGGATCTTGATCATTCTCTCACATCTTCCTTTTAGTAGCGTATCAGTAAAATGAACATCTACTCTTCACACAAATAGCGTTTCCGCTATGAATTCGTGGTTCTTACCATGATTTGTGGTGGAATCAATAACTTAGGCGGGTAACATCTGCAGTGTGTTGTGCAGTCACACCACCAAACACTGCATTTGACGCCTGTGTTGGCAATCGGTTTTCAGTGGAGCGACCGCATCGTGCAGACTCAGCGAGGATTGTTCTCGGGTACGTCTCGGCAGTCCAGCTTCACTGTCGTTGCAGGCCATGCGTGAGGGACTCACACATGAAATGCGCTTCCCTCGCCCTCGGGGCGTGGGCCTCCAATCACGCGAGGCTCATCAGCCGCGGCCAGGGGTAGGAGGTGGAGAGGGAGTCTGGTGTAGGCCATCGTATCAACATCTCCTTCGGAGGGGAGGCGTGGGAGAAACGGGGGAGGAGCCGAGGTCTCCTGATTGGACGCAACATGTGGCTAGCGACGGTCACTGGCTGCGTGTCTCCCGTTTCCTCCCGCCTCCTCGGGGGTGCGTTGCCAGATACACGATGGCCACCACCCGGAAGTTTTTCCGCTTTTCTGGCGCGAGCGCGCGGTCGCGACGCGGAAACGCACTGCTGGTGAGCCCTCCTTGCCCTGCAGGTCACCCCTTCCCGCTCCATTACGGGGATTACGGAAACCCATTCCTCGGACGGAACACGTCATGTACACCTGGAGTGATAGGCTGGCATATGGTAGGTACACGCTGTTATAACCCTACCGTACTCCGTATTGATAGTTTATGACCCTCGACATTACTGTCTGCGGGAATGTCAGTAACCTGCCACTCGTTGCTGAATGACGCCGAATCGATTGGCTCAGATGAAATTAAAACTTCGAAGTGGGAGCCAATTTTCGAAGATATCGAAAATTCTCTGTTCAAAACGAATGAAAGGAAATCGAAGGTGCTGAATCGGATTTTTGGCATACCAAAGCCTGTAAAATGGGAGTGTTTCATTGGCGTTTTAGTAGTAGAATACGAAGGAGTGCGGCAGTCCAGCCATTCGCACTCCCCATACAGAAAAAACTCTCATGGAGTTGTTGTTGCCCGCTTCTGATGAGTTTCCTTTGATCATGGTAGTCGACTCCACAGATCCACCACGCGTAGGTTGAGCATCTCGTATCCATATAGGGATTGCAAAGTATCACTAAGATCACTGCAGACGTAATGGGATCGCGGGCCCAACTCTGCGAACGGTTGCGTCGCATTCGCTGGAGAGATCGTGCGCTGCGCAGCCATCCCACTCCCAGACGGGGTCATCCGTAACACATAACGGACCGGCGTGTCCACACTGCGCACCCACGCCATAAAACATTAAATATTTTTTCAATTTCTGAAGCGTGCGGTCCTTCTTGAATATGGATAGTTGCTTCATATTGTGATCCATTTGCCATTACAGTGGTCATCAAGCATTTTGCGCGTTCTTAGCTAATTTACTAGCATTTTCGGAAGTGACATTTTTCGTATTTTCAATCTTCTGCGGTATGGAAAGAAACTGTCCCGAACTTCGCCAGAAGGGGTTATGTAAACTATGGGGAGTTATAAGCGATCACGAACCTTACTCGACAGAAAATAGGGCTGGACTGGCGGGGATCGGCGACGTTCCGATTCATCGCACCATTGCGAGCGTTCCTGAAACGGTATCCCGCCGCCGCGGTCAGTACGAGGTGCAGTAGCGTTCCGGAACGCAAATCTGCATCACGGCACTTTGCGTTCGTGGAACCGCGTGGGCAAATATGATATAACGGCGCCCTTCCGATGAGAGGTGGGTTCAGAACAGCGCACAATACGCCAGCAGGGGATCCTACAATCATGGTGCTCCATTACTGGCTATTACAGTATAAAATAGCCAGTACTGGATATCACGATTGGGGGACTCTAGGCTAGCGTATTGCATACCAATATAACACGAAAATGATTAAACACAAACTTTATTACCAAATTAACCACTGGATGGTACATCAATTAGTAATGAAAACGATAACTGTGAAACAAATTCGCGTTTCTGTTCACAATAATGGCTAACGGTTATGCACACAAAAATATGCAACGAAATACAACACATGGATCGAGTTCCTTACAAGTTTCCAAAAAATGACTTCCAAATACTTGAACAAAAAACGTATTGGAAATATTTCTGATACAATTTCGATGTCGTAGAATCCGAGAATAGTGCACGTTGGTGTGATTTTTAAATGTCATCAAATATTCGAAAAACAAGTGAAAAATTTTTTAGTAACTGAAAATTGAATTATATACACTCGAATTGCGACATCCCTTTTTGTGTCACATCCAGTCAAGTTCTTCATATTTTGAATGTTATTACTGTGAAAAACTTTAATCCGCATTCATTTATTATGCTCTTCCACTGCTGTTACACGAAAAATTATGTTTTGAACAACATTATTTCCAATTATTTCAAATCGTCTTTCGAAAAATTGTGAACCTGGAAAATTAAAGCTTTACAGCGCACAAAAGTGAAGTCAACTGGAGACTGTTTTTGACTGAGAATCCAAAAGGTAACGGATCATTGTTTTCCAAGGACGCAGATACCCAGACCGCGTTTTAAAAACAATAGAGCTTTCAACTATGGGACTGACTGCACATCTGGAGATTCCCTACAGCAAAGAAGCGAAATCGTTATCATTAAAACGAGATAATGGCAGTAGGGGCAATGTTTATAAGGCTAGTAGAACTTACACAGAGCTTCCCATGTGAAACTAAGTGGGCATCTACAATACCCATTGACTACTGTTTTGTAAAACGGGAGCATCTCGGGCAAACTTGGCATAAAAGCCGTCCGATGCATGTGAATTTTTCGAACGAAGACTTTTTGAATCTCTGAAAGTGCTATCATAATCACAGATCAAATTGTTACCTAATTATGTGCGTTGCCAGGGCCGAAGTTTCCTAAAATCGCTTTGTTTTCTTTTGAAGGAAACAGTTTTTGCCGTCGCGCCTTTCCAAAGACGCAAACAGGCGCGGCGAAATCTCTCTTTGAGCAGTATTTGTAGCAAGTAATGGGAGAGCAATCTGTATGCCTCTTCATAAATCAAAGTGCAGCTGACAAGAATCTCACGGTTTGTTGTGGTTGAATCTTTGAAATCCTTTCTGTTAAACACGCCTGAGAACTACTCTGAAAAGTCGGAGATTTTGGCTGCGAAAACCCCGGGCCTCTAAAACGAAGGATTTCGAAAATTAAACCGACATAAACATTGAGACTTCTCTCACCTGCACCTAATTTATGAAGAAAGCATACAGAATGCTCCTCCATTACTTGTACAAGATACTGCTCAAAGTTTCGCCTGCAGCACTTAGCCGAGCGGCGACGCTCCTTTGAAAAACGATGGCAAGTAAAACTATTTCCTTCAAAAACAAAGCGATTTTAGGGAACTTTCGGCCTAAAAACTCACATAATTAGGGTAGCAATTTGATCTGTGAATATGATATCGTTTTCAGAAATCAAAAAATCTTCGATCGAAAAAGTTACGTGCACCAGACGTTTTTTTGCCAAGTTTGCCAGATGCTCCCTGTTTTTACAAAACTTAGCGCGGGTATTGTATCTAAAACTGTCACAACGAAGTTCTGAAAAAAAATCTAGTCGGGGAAAATCTAGAGTTAGTCCCGGAAAGTGTTTTAGACCTAGCTTTGCTACGACGGCCTCTCCAAATGTAGTGCGCAGAAACTCAACGGGATCATCGTACTGGATTTCCTAGAACAATAATCTCACTGGAGTCAACAGCTAAACTGTAGCACACAACGCATACCTCGCTTTCTAGGCTTTCTTCAATCTGTCTCCATCTGGTTTTCCGCGTCGTCGATTCGAGCCTTCCCATGCGAAATCTCTCGAAAATTTGTGGAAAATAGAACTTATTCAAGTCCCAAAACGTCGTGAGCTCTAGTGTTGCAAACGCAGATTTATAAGTTGGGCTGTGTGTTTAAACTGTAGAAACAAGTACTGAGAGTAGCTTATTATTGAAAAACGCTGTTTTGTGAAATTCCCCTGTCAAGTGTACACACTATGCACATTTTATGCATACATTGAGATGCAAGACTTCTCAACTTAAAGGCAGCAGGCACGCTCGAAAACATGGTTGGGATAACTACTGAGGTCGTATGGCCCTTAGTAGAACGTGCTTCGCGCTGTTGGAAGCGCCAAAAACTAGTCTAAACTACTAAATTTGGAGCAATGGAAGTCGAGAGATTTCGTCAACCCAGCCCACGAGCTTCGACAACCCCGCCTCCAAATACGAACTCGTCCAGATTGATTCCTCAAATACAGTCGCTGTGGCTGGTTTTTGATGCTTGCAATTAGGGTGAGCGTGCCTGCCCTAGCACAGGCTGCAGGAGTCTATCGGCTCAGCCATCTCAACCGCTTTGTCGCTAATGTTCACTGCGCTTCAACCGCGCGCAGGTGACTCGTCCATTTTTACCCGATATGAGAAGCAACCATTATTCCTATATTTGCATACAGTTTTCGTTCGTTTTTTCCGTTAGCTCCCATTACTACCTGCTCCAAACATTTATTTATGTCATAAAATCGATACCATTTTTTCTTCCTGGAGTATTTCGCAATTGTGCGAAATACTCCAAGTGCCAAGCCCATTTCGGAGGAACATCGAAAAATACGTATTCGGAATTCAGTTTCCCAAGCACTCATTTTGTGCCCTTGCGCGCACTCCTTCTAAAGCCCCGCCCACTCTTTCGGCGCATCTAAAAACACCTCTTCGGAAACTATGCACACCTACAACGTCGTCTCAATTCCCACTCCGGTTTTACTCCTGAAAACCGGGACACAAACCGGGACGAGTTTTAAGGTCCTTAAATCACATTGAATATCTAACCTAATGCCATTTAAATGTTTGCCAGGTTCTCCTCCTTCTCGCAATGCCCCCTCTTAGTTGCTCATGTTTATGGGGTGTTTTTGTTAATGAACTAGGTTCATTTGAATGAACCTTATCACGTCCAAAAAATTCACTCCGCTCCAACATAGTTTGTTTACATTAAAATTTACCCTAATGGATACATTGAAAGAATCCTATTTCTGCCTCCTTCCATTTACTCCAGTTTCAATCATTTTCTTCTGCCGCGTCCTGTAATAAAAAATACATTATTTAACTAATATTGCGTGCGCTGTCCACTCCAGTGCGCGCGTTGTGTAGCTGCGGACAAACACCATATCGCACGGCTAGCCTATAGTCTATGAGAGATTGCGGCATTCAAGGTGGATAAAACTCGGGTTTTTACGGTATAGGTTAATACTTCTCAAATGAGGAGGACACGGTCATTCGCTTCTTTCATAGTAACTTGCAGTCTTCAATTTTTACAGTTGGCTCTCTTATTAAGTCACATCCTCATGAATTAAAATCTATTGACTAGTTGCGATACTGACTGTGCTATCTGTACTTTTGGGAACTGTCGAAATAAATCCTGTAGCCTGCTTCCTGGATGAGTATGGGCGGAGTAAGCAGCGGAGCGGTCGGTCATGGCAAAGTATAACAGTGATAAGAAGATCTTGACATGATAAGCCCGGATAAGCCTTGCTTCGACCGGCTCAAAATGAGCGACCTAGGCCAGTACATCAGTTCAAGCTAATCTTTTTTGAACTTGAATGATAGTTTTCCTGGGCGCTGTCTTTGTATTATATCTTTCCTCTGAATCGGTAGACACTCCGCGTAATCAGGTGAACGTTGTACCAAAGAAAACATGACACTCACATCAATCCTTACTTGCTACAAAATAACGGGAGTAGTGTTCACTCCTTCCATCGAAACAAACTTCGACAGCAACTATGAATTATGGTGAACACACAACCTGCATCTCTATCAATAATTTGAATTCTTTTAGTGTTCGACTCAACACAAATCGGGGAGGAAGATATGACAAATCAGAATGAATAGTGCGTAGTTGATTTTTTCCCTGAAATTCGATACAGCAGAACATGCACTTCTGTTCTTTTTTGGTGTTCGGTTTAGCATCTTTCATAGTCCTCACCGCAAGCGCGGTATCGCGCGACGCGGAACGAGCGGTGGACTATGAGTCTTTACCGCGCGGCACGCGCGACGAGCGGAAAGCCACTATGACCTTCAGCGGCACTGCCATGGCGGCGGGGTAAAAGTCGGGGACTCGCAAATTTGTACAGAAATTCCCAGTTTGTGTATTTGCGTATGCGGTGGCGCAGGATAGTCCCAGAATTATTTATATTGAGTACACTCAAATCGACAAACAATTATTGATTGAAACGGCAAAATCGCCACGGCGTTTAGCGCGCCTGCAGGAAGTTGATGGACTATGAAAGTTCTATTGCGCGTCTCTGCGCGTGCCGCGCGGTAAGAACATTCATAAACCACCGCCACTCCCGCGCGTCAATGCGCGTGCCGCGCTTGCGATGAGGACTGAGCACGCCTTAGCACCCCCCTTTGCCCCTCTCTCTGCAACGTCTAATATGCACCCCCTAAGGTTAATCCGGGACGCGTGCCCAGCCCCAGTGCTTCCAGCCTGATTTCCCACACTTTTTCGAATTTCAAAGCACTTTTTTGCCGCTAGCGCACTCCTGTCGAAGCCCCGCCCACACTCCGGAACATTGAAATTTTGCCCTCGAAGCCCTCACAGACTTCCAGCCTGATTTCTCACTATTTTTGTGAATTTCAAAGTACTCTTTTTGTCGCTGTGCGCACTCCTGCCGAAGCCCCGCCCACTCTCTCCGGACCATTGAAAACTTGCCTCGAAGCCCTCACAGACTTCCACCCTGATTACCCACACTTTTTTCGAATTTCATAGCACTTTGTAAGCCGCTGTGCGCACTACTGTCGAAGCCCTCCCCCACATTCCGGAACATTGAAGACTTGCTTTCAAAACCCTTGCATACCTCCAGCGCTGATCACAACACTTTTTCGAATTTCAATGCACTTTTTTTTGCTGCTGTGCGCACTCCTGTTGAAGCCCCGCCCACTTCCCATCCCTTTCCTTTCACGCCTTTAAAGCTTCCTACTTGTTTCCCTCAAAGCTACCCACCCAACTGAATCCCTACACACCTTCCACAACATTCTGCACATGCCTTCATCAACCGACGGTTAACACCCGTTTTCAATAAGTAATCATTGTTATTCTTGCTAATAGCCTAGCTTAAACAACGCAGGGAATCATATAAAAAGGGGTGTACACACAGGAGACACAAGGGGAACACAGAACCATGCAGTGGAAAAAGAAAGAAAAATAAAGAAAATCATTAAAAAGCGAGATGACACGGAAACTGTAGCAGAAATCTCCGACATTCGCAGCGTTGAACTTTGGGGGAAAACGACGTTCGAGTTGAACTACTGGAGGCTATTTTGTCGAGGAGTTGAACCGGATGAGAACGCTGCGTTGAACTGCTGGGCTTATCGCCGCGCTGCATGCTGCGTCGCGTGCGCAGTGCCGCGATAGACGACGGCTCCGACGCAAATGTTGAACGCCAGTCCTCATCAAACCAGCGGCAACATACGAGCCGTCTCGGAGGTGGGCTTAGACCGATTCCACTTCATCTGTCAAGTGTTAACCTCGTGCTCTGCCTTCTCGTGATGAGTAGAGGTGCGAGTGCCTGCACTTGCCTGCTCCTGCACTCTACATGGGTGCTCCATCGTGGGAGCAGGGGCAAGAGGAGAGCATTTTCACTTTGATTGATTTTTTTGATGAGCTCTAGAAAGTGCGCACACCACCTGGTTAGTAGCCAGGTGAGTTCAGGTATAAAGAGAAAAACATTCAACCGTAAGGAGAAACTAGCTAAAACGTGTAGAAATATCCATTGTTTTTGTAATTATTTATTACAGGTGAACCTGCGTAATGCATCGTGAACGATAAAACAAAAACGCGTGCAGAGATCGTGTAAAAGATAAAAACACACAGAGACAAGTGTAATCACAATATAAAAAACTAGAATATTGTAGGTGTACAGAGTGATGATCAGAAGTAATATGATACCATACAAGATAATTCATCCCCTGCCATCAAGTACTGTTCCATTATACGCTTAAAGCGAGCAGCAGGTCAGTCGGTAGATTGCCTTTTTGGCAATTTTTCCAATTCACTGCCAGCTCTGTTAACAAAGAAAATGGTGCCTGACACTCTCTTCCTAGCCACGTTGTGGACTAATTTAAATTTACTACCTCTGGGTGTTAGATGCCCTCATTTTGAGAAAAGTGCTTGGGCTGCAAGCCACTATAACCATACAAAATCTTTATACATCAATAAAAGATCAAATCTTCTCCTCCTGCACGCCAAAAGCGCTTCCAATTTGAATCTTGCATCCCTAGCCCTACTGCATGGTATATATTTGCACAGTTAAATCCCAAGAATCTTATCATCAACTTATGTGAAACTGTTCTGAACCTTCTCCAACGCTTTTATAGTAGCGACTTTTATGAGGGCTTGATGATCACAGTTCCATACTCCAGAAGGGGCCTATTATAGATTTTGTAGGCATTCAAAAGCACTCTTTCTCATTTTGAGTAGAGAGTGTTCTGAATATTTGACAGTACATAACCTTATTTGCTTTGGACACAGCCTTTTGCACAGTGAGCATCGAAGGTGAGATCCTTTCTGAACCAGGAAGCCAAGATCCGTTATTTCCTCAACAATTTGAAGCTGCAGGGATCTTCTCTGCGGTATATATAGCTTCTGAACTGCTCTTACCAATGTGGAGAACTTTCGTTTTTTTCCTTAGACAGTAACATTTTCCACTCCTTGGACCACTCTTTATCACCTCATTAAAAGCCTCCTTGCAAGCTTTCTCTATCGGCTATCGACTGAATTGGGGAAAATATTTTGAAGTCATCGGCAAAAAGTGGAGCATTTCACCTTACCTAAGGATACTATTCGCGGGAGTTCATATGTGAAAAATGTTAAACAGGGTTGGAGATAAAACCCTCTCTGCGGTACGCCACTGCAAACAGGTATTGAATCAGAAAAGGTGGAGCTTACGTGGACTACAAATGACGACATTACTCAAAAAAGCTCTGATCCATGCAACTATCCTGGGTGAATACTGACACGTGTGAGTTTAGACATGAGTTTTGAATGCGAAATTCTATCGAAAGCTCTTGAGAAATCTACGTAGATAACATCAACCTCTTTACCCTCATCAACGTAATAAGTCCATTCATTAAGCGACTGCAACATAGCCGTCACGGTAGACTTCTGCTTTCGAAAACCATGTTGATCATCCGAAATCCCTGTCGATCGAGTGATCATCCAAATGTTTGCACATTCTACCTTGAGAATTTTCCTCAAACAATCTACCAAAGATTGAAGTGATGCTGACGGTCGAAAATTTTCAGGATTAGTGAATGGTGGTTTCTTAGGTACAGGCGTTACGAAAGCAATACGCCACCTATCCGGGACCTCTGCACGCATGAAAGACAAGTTGAAAATATGTGCTAACGGACCTACACAATGGGTTACCTAGTTTGATGAATCTCAAGGGGACATGATCAGGTGTATCAGAGAAAGAGTTGGGCCATTTCATAAGAAGTTCACAGAACTTCTCCTGGATGAAACCAGACTGAGTCAGCCATGCATGCGAATTCTTGAATATCTAAGGCCAGTATCATCCGAATCATCATCCCTGCAAAAGCTTTTTCTTGTTGGCTACAAAATCTCAGACCTCTCTTTATCGTCAGTTATCATAGACCCTTCACATTCAATCGGTCCTAACTGTGGTCTGTTTTTTCAGCCTCGAATCTGTGATTCTGTAAAAGGTGTTTTTATTCCCAGATTCAATTAATTCTTTTCTACATTCTTATTATACTCTTTCAATTGTTTCTCAGATTTAAAACAAATTTCTCGATATGTATCCCAATCACAAGCCGCATCGGTGTTTTTCGCCTTATCCCATGTCTGCGATTTCCTTGAAGTAAAGACGTTTGAGTGCTGCAAAATATTGATGAAGAGCTCATATTTAGCGTTGACTGAGTCTACAGTATTAAAAATACCGTACCAATCTACGTTGTTTAAATACTTCCGAAAATGGCGTTAAAAATAATCTGGCGCATTAAGAATACCGTACCAATCTACGTTGTTCAAATACTCGAAAATGGCGCCGAAATTCGCGCTCTTGAAATCTCGTCTTAGTTTCTTACTATCGTTTCTAGGAGGGGTGAGGTTTAGTTCAAAAATGAATCGTCGCGTGATCACTGGTCCCCACTGGTTCACAGACGGTTAAAGGTGCATACAAGATCAGCGTCAGAAGTCAGTAATAAATCCAAAATATTGCTTCCATGTGTTTCAGATGTAACGAGCTGAGAGAAATTGAAGTCGTGGCACAAACCTAGGAGGCTCAGATGAGTGACTTCCTAAGAGAACTAGCATTATGAGGTTGCGTCCAACATATGTTTGGGAGATTGAAATCACTCTGTATTAACACACGGGTGGTCACAAACAGCAAGATCACTTAGCGTTTTAATCAGTTGTTGGAAGGCCGCTGCCGTGCAGGAAGAAGGGGTTCTGTATACCAAGACCATCTGAATATCCAGCTGACCAGAGCCAATTTCAAACAAATAATTTCATATCCATCTTGGGACAGTGTCGGAATAAATAAGCCTAGGAAAAGATGCTTTTTGATTAAAAATGCCACACCACCACCCTTTGGCGGCCAAGACCATTCGAATATCCAGTTGACCAGAGCTAATTTCCAAACAAACAACCTTAAGTTTTGCGCTCATTATCCATGCAGGAATTATTCAAATTTCCTCCAATCAGCACTTCTGTTCAACTTTTAGTGGAAATCCGCATCAACTATCGAGCAGTTTCCGTTGAACTAACGGGGAAAATTCTGCTGATTTCTAGTGTGGACATTAGTTCAACGGATTTCCCACGGTAGTTGAACCGTCCGAATGTCAGGAGATAATCGACGATTCAGGCGTGAAGTTGAATGTGTCCTCGCCGCTACACACCACACATTTTTCTTTTCACGTCTGCGCGCAGTTGGCCCTAAGAGATTATGCGTGGTTTCTGCCGCTTTGCCAAAGTTGCGCGCGGTCCGAACGGAAAGACAGTGAGGAAGCCGTGAAAAGGGCAAAAGCGGTCGGAACGCTTCGCAACTTTTCAAGATCGTACTGACCGAGTTCTTTGCGCGCGGTCAGCCCTCTATTCTGTTTTTTGCGGGCGCGGTCGAAACGGTTCCTGTGCTGATGTCATCCTCCTACAGGAGACCAAACTTAGCGTGTCCTCCCTTCTCAGCCCCCCGCCTTCCCGGCTATATACATCCTATCATATTCCCCCGTTCATCCACATGGCGGTGGCGTGTCAACTTTTGTAAAATCTTCAATTCCATCTCACCTTATTGTCCTCCCCATTGATAATGTTGTTGAATGTATAGGAGTTCATATAGTATTGCAAAGCTGTCCTCTAGATATTATCAATGTTTACATTCCTCCCCATCCACCTCTTGTCCTAACTCATTTGATCCCACCCTGTACTTACATGTGATGCATATTCAATCCTCTCATCCTCATCTGTTGTCATGGCTGGTGACTTTAATGCTCATTCCTCTTCCTGGTTCTCCTCCTTAGATCCCGATGACAGAGGAGAACTACTTGAGTTTTTTGCGGATGATTGTGACCTAATCCCTATAAATGATTCTCCTACTCGTCTCCCATCGACGGGCAGGCCCTCCTCACCTGGCATCACGTTCGTTTCCTATTCTCTTGTCATGTCTTGCAGTTGTTCCACATCTGTGGCAATGGGCAGTGATCATGTACCTATTTGCACATCATTGGATCTTTCTCTCAATAGTCAGCTTGCACCTTTTTACTGGCTCCCGTAGCAAATGTTACACTAACTACAATAAGGCTAACTGGGTCCTGTTTAAGGAGGTGCTACTCAGCCGGATAGCCAACTATCCACTAGCTGGCCTCTGTTCATGACAAAGAGAAGTTCGCCGTCGACACCATATGCGATGCCTCCAGAATAGCCATCCCGACCGGTCGCGTTAGAACGTTTCACCCTAATGTACCAAAGGAAGCCCTGGAACTATTCACTCAACGGGACGACCGACGCAGAAGAACGGTATGACCCCTCTGATCCGTGCCTTTCTCAATTATCCGAGGAGATCTCCAAAGTGCTGAATGACCACAAGCAGAAACGCTGGAGAGAGTACACCGAATCCATCAACTTTGCGACTGATAGCAAACAAGCGTGGAGCATTCTTAAAAGACTATCTGGGAAAGAAGATGGCACCCTGTGCGCAATATGCTTGAGTTCCCCTCGGGCAGATTCGAATTTCCCGGATATAAGGCTGCCTGTCAGCTTGGAAAACTCTATGCTTCTGCTTCATCTCGCCGCAACAAAGAGCACAGATGTACTTTACGTGCGATCAGAAAAACTCTAGTCGACATGACGTACCTGCCACCGCAGCAACTGCTTCTACCGTCTCTACCATCATCAAGTCGATGAAGAATTCGCGGGCAGAAGGACCAGACGGCATTTCGGCCGTTCATCTGAATCATTTGCCGGAACAAAGTACGCAGAGGTACTCAGTGATCTTATCTACTCGTCCTTTACCACTGGTATTATTCCCACTGCATTGGAAACAAGCGACTGTTCTCCTCTGTTCCCAAGCCTGGCAAACCAGAAGATAAAGCAACGTCACACCGTCCCATATCCCTATTGTCCCCTATCGCTAAGTTGGCGGAGAAAATCATAAACCCGCATCTCCAGGGCGCACTACAGCAAGAACGTCCATCAGCATGGCTTCAAAAAGGCGCACTCCACCATCATCGCACTTAACGTGAATATCTGAACACATCATTGCCGGTTTCTAATAAAGAGGAATGCTCCCGCCGGTAGAAGTCTGGTCGTGGCAGTTGATCCTGACTGCCGCTTTCGACCAATGTCAGCACTTCTCTGCTGTCAAAATCGATTCTGGACTGCGACATGTGCCCGACTGGTGCAAACGATGGACTGACCACTTCAAATCCAAAGATCGCTCCAAACGTGTGAAGTTCGACGGACACCTGTCGAAGTCGGTTCCCTTGAAGGCAAGGCGTTATTCAAGGTGGAGTGATATTATCACCAAGCCTATTCTCCTTATATCTATCTGATATTCCGAAGCCGCCGCCCAACATCCACTTATGTCTGTATGCAAAGATGATATCACAATTGTAATGCACTGACTCTGTTATCGATCGTGCCACTACGGAGATGAACAAGTACAAGCCATAAAACGGCCAAAATCTCACCAGTCGACTGCGTACCACGCGCGTGCGGTCGCGCAGCGCGTGGTAATTTACCGCAGTCGACGGTGAGAATTTACGTTTTACTGGCCTGTACCCCTCTGCAGCCTGGGCCAAATTTCTCGAATCGAAGCAGCTAAAGGTCTCTCCTTCAAAGTCCCAAGCGTCACTCTGTGCACTACTGCAACGGCTGGAGCATCAGCTACATCCCAGGAGTTTTCTGGGAAGGTAACCAGTTGCCCCTCTCTAAGCACCCTCGGCTACTTGGAATCTTTCTGGATCCTCTTCACTGCGCCTTAATGAAAACACGGGTGGCGGGTACTACCTGGGGTAGCACAAAGGAGGTTTTACGCACAACATATAAGGCCATGATACAGCCAACTCTGGAGTATGGAGCCCCCGATATGGACTCAGACATCTGTCGGACGCCTCTTGGAGCAAGCTACAACGTGTACAAAACACTGCACTCTTTCGTGTCATCACTGGCTGCCCAAAATCAACACCTATATCCCATCTTCACCAAGACTGTAGCCCTACTTCCTGTCAAAACAGCAGTGCCAACTGCAGTCACAACAGTTCCACATTGGCATAGTCAAGAATGCCGCACATCCCAACTACCCCTCTTGTCATCATCAGATCCCCATCCCATCAGGGGTGTGCGCAGCAAAGGAATTTGGGAATTGAATTCGGGCAAAGGGCAACGGCAACGGCAGCAAGCCCCAAAAATGGCCGGCAAACGGCAAACGGCAAAACGGCAAACGGCAAAAGCTGTTCTGTGCTATAATACACACCCACATTTGATTAGTCGTGTGGTGAACCATGCAATATTTGCCAGATTACTATGTATCTGTGATTTAACTAGCTTTTATAAGAAGGGAAAATCCTATATATCAAAAGCCACTTGAGAGCCTCAACGGGTGATCAGGAGCGCTGTTTTGTGTGTGATAGTTATAGGAGCTTCTATCAAGTTCAATCTAGACCGTTTTGATTGTGCGACCCAGCCCCTGAATCGATCCAAGGCAATATGCAGCAAAGAGTAAGCAAGCTTAGTGCGGTGGGAGAATGCGCCGACTCCAAAGACTGTGGCCGATACCTGTACCACAATCAGATGGGAATAAATGGATGAATACGCCTTGATTGGTTCGACATTTTCGGAGGAAGACAGTCAATACCGCAATCAGCAGCGCGCGGTTTACAGTTTATGACCGGAGTCACTCCACAATTTTAAGCTGTTAGTAACAAATAGTAGGCTCAGGGTTCCTTATTTCGCTCATCAGAAAAAATCGCTCAAATCGTTTCCCTTTTGAAGCTACAGGAGTGGAGTGAGACTAGTCTAAATAAATGCCCAGTGCACACGATTAAAGCAGTCTCCGAATTTTCACCCGGATATCAAAGAGCTCTGAGTGGCATTTTGATCGAATACACAGAATGAGAGGCACCTAGTGCCAATTCGACTGGCACATTTTTTTTGCAGTGACGCGGGCGACAGAAAGTCGGTGTCGCAGCTGGAGCGACGCCGCGCACGGTGCGTTTAGCCAGCCGACTGCTCTTGGGTGTTTCCCTATTCTGTGTATTCAGCAAAACAAGCCGGCACGAGGATCAATACAACAACAATGTCGGCTAAATAAACAAACAAGAAATCACTCTATACGGTACCAAAATCTTGAATATAGCTGTGCCCGGCTCCCCACCCACTTCCCGTGTGGTTACCGAGGAAGTGAGTGGGGGCCGAGCACACCACATTCAAATCTCTTGGCAGTATATTGCTATTGATTGCCCGTTTTGCCGGTTTTCGACACTATTGTTGCAATGTGCCTCGGACATTTTGATTTCAGGTGACAATTTTGGAAGGCGGTTTCAATTGTTGCCTTCCTGGAAAATTTTTTCGTTTTTTCAACTCTACACCATTTCATAACAAACTCAGCTCTGCCAAAGGCTAACCCGGTGCTAAGTGGCAGCGGGTAGGGGCTTAGCCAACCCACATGACCATGCCAGTTTTTCGTGCCGCCGCGCAGTTTTGAGGACCAACCCAAGGTTTCCCTCCCATTCCAAAATTAGTAGAGTAGAAGCTGAGCAGAAAAAATGGGCGTGGTCAAGTGCCTCCCCCTCACTGCGATGGCACCGTCAACCCTTCGTTTCAGCTAATGATCTCGACATCGAAAATATAATTAAACACTGCCTATAATGACCGCTGTGAACATTGTTCCAATTTTTAAAAAGCCGGACAAAGTATTTGCAGAATTGATCATTTTCCTGTCCCATTTATTACCATCAGTCAATCAACCGGACGATAAGCGGGCCTATCTTCTCAAAGTGGTTCCACATGTCTAAAAAAGATGCTTTCACGCCAAAACTTTTGTACCATTTGTTTTTGCAATTCCGGAACTTGCAAAGCAATCGGTATGCTTCTGGAAAAGCGTTTTTGCGATTTAGGCATTTCTAAGGGATTAAAATTTCATGATTAAAAAGAGACGTTTTGGAGGCTCCTGCAACTGAGAACCTAAACAAACTCCTCTGATAGTCGAGTCTAAATATCTTCATTAGTCACAGGATAACTGGGTACAATTACCCACTGCATGAGCTGGAACTAAGTAGCTGGAACTAGCCAAAATAGGTATTTGTTGCAGGTTCGAATCGCTGTAACCAATACAGAAACTGAGGTGAGGAGCGCACACCAGGCCCTGTTGTTTTAACGCATTTGCACGAAAATTTGCCGTTTTAAGCGAAAATTTCGGCCAAACAGCTTTAACAACAACAGCAAACCCGAAAATGGCCGGCAAACGGCAATCGGCAAACGGCAATTGCCGCACACCCCTGATCCCCATCCCCGTAATAAACCTGCACACCCCGTGCATGCTGCCATTTCTACAGTGATCGTCAGCATGGGCCACCTCTGGAAGCTCACAAGAGGAAGAGGCTGTTCAGCAAACAGTGGATCGTCGGGAAGATGGGCCACCGCTCACAAGGAAGAGGTTGGGAGAAATCTGAGCACACCAGACTCGTGTCTGAATACCTGTCCTGTGCACCCTCCTAATCCAGTCCTTGGTAGTGTGCCTCCTACGGTCGATGACAGTGAGGAGACTGCCCAGACGCTCCCGCGCCACTCTGGCGGGTCTACGTTGCGGTCATTCTTCGTACCTCAAAGCCTACGTACATAGGATCGACGTATCGGGCCCGGATAAATGTCCTGACTGTCAAAATACTGGTCATGATTCACTACATTTATTTTCATGCTCTGCCAGACCTACTTCTCTGTCTGCTCGTGATATGTGGAACAAGCCGAGTGATGTTGCCGCCTTTCTGCGCCTATGAGAAGAAACTCCAATGTGGCTGATAAGAAGAAGAAGAAGGTGGTGATTCGGGGACTGGGGGGGGGTGCTTACCACGAATCTGTCTCCCATTTTTAGATTTCTGATGAGATTTTCGTCGGTTGCAACAAAAAAGTTTGTGGGTCAGTCTCAGAACCCGCTGAAAGTTCCTCATGAGGTTCATTGGTGCATTACAGACATAAAGGTGTTCCTTTTTTTTTGAATTTCCAAAATTTTAGGTTGGCTTTTCTCGGTACAGTATTAACCATTTGCTGTAACCTACAGAAAATTCTACAAGTCGAGAGACAAACGTTAGATCCGTGATCAGCAGATTTTGCGAAAAGTCGTGTTTCAAAGCACCCTAAGCGTGCAAAGTTGAAAAACCTCCCGAATTCGAGACACACCAAGTCAGTAAGATAGTGAATGATCATGGCCCTTCTCAAATTCTCAGCGTAGCGATATTCTCTCAGTTGGAGTTGAACTGGGATAATCCTTGCGTACCATGAAAGAAAGCCTGTTTCAATCGAAGTGGTTCCCAGCCGACCGTGTGCCCACACATGTCACCCACAGAAATTTTTACCCTTGGAGCGCACCGGTGGGCTGTGGAAAGTTGGAAAGTCGCAAAGGAAGAGGGATCGTCGCTCCGTTGAGGTAGAAACAACAGATGTCACAGACCTCATACACCGTCAACACCAAACCTAAAAGGCCAGCAAAAACTAACCCGACTTATTCCATTAACATTCGAAGTCTGCAGATAGATTTCTCAAATGACCACAATACTTCTAAAATAATTACGGCAAAGCCTCACTTCAGCACCCACCATCACAACTAAAAGTAACTACAGGATCGTACATACTTTCAATGGGTATGTGCTGAGATGAGATTCTGCCGGAACTGTTTCCCGAAAAATACTTGTAGTAGTTTTCGTTCGTCTTCTGGGTTTGTTTTTGATTTTGTACTTGCAGTCTGTGACATTATCAGATCTGAGGATTAGGCTACACCATTTAAAAAGTGACAAGAATTAGCCTAAATTTGAGAGAGAAATTGCAAGGTCATGAACTAGCTCTTTTTAACAATTTGAGGTATTTGATTTCAGCCACTGGAGTTGCATTTTGCTGTGCTAGCCTACGACCGCATGTCAGCGCAGCGAGACGTACAAACGACTGAATTAGCACGATCGATCTACTCCAAATATGTATCTCTTCGAACTGCTTCCCCATGTCTCAATTTCATCCCATCCAAACTCCGCCAAGAGGTGAGTGTTTTTAGCTGTTCATTATTTTGCACTTCCTCTGTGTCGAAACGAGTATCCCATCACTCATGGCGCGCGTGCGGATGCACGCAATCCTCCCTCTGACAAGCTTCTCTAGGGCTCCATCGATAGCTAACGACCAGATGCAAGCGTCAAGTAGCTGGAACGTTGTGCGATGCTCGATGGCTGGCACATGCAACGCGTCTAATGGGCGCGCGGGGTTAACGATGGTATCGATGATATTAGTGACAACCGCTACTGCTGCGAATCTACCATCAGCGACTGCGGTGGATGCTAGGGAGTTGAATCAATAACAAATGTTAAGGATGCAAACCCTTAGCGTTATTTGACGCTCGTCGTTGACTGTGGACGGAGCCTAACACACCGATCACAGCCTGCCAGTTATGGTAGATGGGCTTTTAGACGCCACACGGAGTGCTGAGGTGCACCCTTGTCGCGCACCCGGTTTATCGTTGGAGTGGATTTGTAATGCTGGGAAGAATGGAATATAGGACTGTACGCTGAGTGGATCACGTTGTATTTGGATTTTTTTTACTAGGACTCCGTTCTCGGAATTGTTCGGCGCGAGGTGTGGACAAGGCTGAATTTTTGTCAGTCCCCCAAAACCAAACTTTCGGCGATTTTCTCAGATCCTCCCAGGAGCGTTATTTGTCTGTTTTTGTTGTAAAATTGAAAGAAGAGGAACAACGTGGTCCAAAAGATGTATAATTTGAAGAAGAACAACCATTCAAAAACGACATTAACAGTGAAACAGATCACGGACGAGGCTTTTCCTGACGTATTACATGGAAGTTGCCTGCGTTTTTGAAAAAGACTTAGCTATAGTGAAGGTTTTGATTATAATGAAGGCTCTCCTAATGTTGAACATAAGACACATTGGCTTGGACGTGTATCCAGAAGTTGTGAATAATTTCTTGTAGGAAGCTGGGGTATCCTCTGTTTCCGAGTTAAATTTATTTCGGTTCCTCGCGTACGCTGCGTCTCCTTCTTCGCACACTTTCTCGCCGTCTATCCTAGCTCCGCACAAGCGCGCGAGGGAACAGAGTAAATCTGGCTCAGAACCAGAGGATATGCGGTGGAAGAGAAGAGTGGAGAAGCTGAAGTGAGTGATTGGCTAAGGCCAAGAATACGAGATGTATTGAAGAAATAAATATGTTTTCAAATTAATATGAGTTCGTAAGTTTATTTCGCAAGTACAAGAAGAACAGGTCACTTCAGATGTATGGACTGCTGGTTGGAAAGAACGTCATCTAATCTGGTTACGTCACGAATTGGATTCTCCGAAACCCACTCATACACAGAAACACACGACATGTGTTCGATTCTGCAAAGTGCTCAATTTTTGCAAGACGTTAGACCTCACATTTTTTTTTGCAATCTAAGGGTCACGAAAGTAGGATAGTCGAGTCGAGTTCGGAATATTCACCCTATACGCAAGTTTTCACCGTCTAATATGGACGCTGAAAGGCACTACACTGTTTAGCCCCTACCCGCTGCTGGTGTGTTTCTGCTGGAAGACCACGTTTTTGCAAGGAATGGGTTAGGAGAATACGATATTCAAGTCGAGCGTGGTTGATCTACCTCCTATGCAAAGTTTAACGGCTTCATAGGAACGCGGGAGACCGCTACACTGCATGGGTTCACACACTTATCTCAAGTGTGGTCCCGCCGGAAGTCGGCAATTCTGAAAACTAGGAGCCACGACAGTAGGATATTTATCGTCGATCACTGGTCGAGAGATCGCCTAGTCGAACACACGGAGCACGCACGCAAGCAAGGAGGTAAAGATACTCCTCGCTTGGGTGCCTGCCACGGGGGTTCAACGGGGCGATCTCTCGACCAGTGATCGATCATAAGTCCAGCGTAGTCCTCTGGTCCATAACACCGTAGGATCCGTACCTAAGGAGTTCATGGAGTATTCGGCCACAATTTTGCCAGCCTGAACTGTCGATCGCTGTCGAGTGATATCCAAAAAACTGCGCTACCCAGACTTCTGAGCTATTTCCATGCACCGTTTGCTGCTTTGCAGGAAACCCGCCTCAAGGATTGCCCCATCATCAACGTCGGAGAGTACACCATCTACTGCGGTAACGCTGACGATAGGAGAGTGGGAGGCTGTGCAGTAGCTGAAAGGAAGGATTTTAATGGTATGGTCAAGGAGTTCGGCTCAACGTCGTGCCGGAATGCATTCGTACGACTGCGGGATCACAGAGGATTCAATCTGTGGATAGTGAGTGCTCATGCGCCCACTGAAACCGCCGAGGACAATTCGAAGGATGCGTTTTATGAGGAACTCAATACGTTGCTGGCCAGGATACCTTGTCAACATGCTGTTGTCGTGGGGATTGACGCAAATGCGAAGATGGGACTTGATCAGGAATCCGAAGTACTCGGTAAATGGTTCTACCCAGTGGAGCAAACATCGGACAATGGCTACCGCCTTGTCGACTTTTGTGAACGCAGTGGTCTGATTATTGCATCGACATTCAAGAGGAATCTTCGCCGCCATCAGCTTACGTGGCCGGGACCAATCCAGCTATCTCTGGAAGAGCAGCGGAAGCGGAAGATGACAACTTTGAAACTACAGCTCGACTATGTTCTTACGAGGAATATTCCAGTTTTGGACATTCGAAGATCTACAGCTGTGTGGGATGTCGCGTTCGATTCGGACCACCGTCCTGTTCTGTTGAACTTTACTGCGAGGATTCATAAGAGGAAGCGAGGGGCTTAGCCTCTCCAGAGGATTGACATGACAAGTCTCAGAGATGAAGAGTGCAGAAGGAATTTTCGACAACGCGTTTCTATTCACATCGGAGCACTGATTAAGAAGAAACTTTGCGACGCGGATTCTTTTGTCAAGTGCATCCAGGACGCTTCGAAAGAGGCACTCCCGGTTGTACAGCCTAAGAAGAAGTTCGCCTACGTCTCAGAGGAAACGACGTCTACTTACAATAAGGTATGTGCTCTCCGAACTGCAGGAAACTTCGTGGAGGAGAAGCGTCTGAGGAGGAGGTTGCGTCGGCAGCTTCAAAGTGACCGCGAACGAGAGTGGACGTGTAGAGCTAAGGAGTTCGAGAAGGCTTGGGAATAGAAGAATCCGAGGAAAGCCTACACGTTGCTGCGACAGTATAGCGGGAAGATGAAGAGATGTTCTCCTGTTTCGAACACTACCAATGGAGTTGCAGTTGGTGATGCGACGCTGCCAATATGGAAGGATTACTTCAGTTCACTACTGAATCGTCCAGCGCCATCAGTACCTGAGCTCCCGCATGTTCAGAGAGCACATTACGCTGTCAGTGAGGAACCGCCGACTGAGTCTGAAGTTTTGGATTTTGTCCGGAAAATAAAGAATGGAAAGGCAGGTGGAGATGACAACATCACTGCTGGAATGCTGAAAGCTCTTCCTCCGTCTGGGATTCGTGAAATGATCAACACCATCGTGAAGACATGCGATCATCGTGGCTCTTCACAAGAAGCTATCCGTCACGGATCCTAAGAACTACAGAGGAATCTCTCTACTTCGTGTCATGTGCAAGGTTTTAGAACGTATCATTTTCGAGCGACTTATCAAACATCGTGAAGGAACGACCAGAGATGAGCAAGCCGGTTTTCGACCTGGAAGATCGACCATCGACGAAGTGTTCGTCGTGAGAAGAGTAATCGAATCGTGGCAGCGTTATTCGAAGCCATTACAGCTTGCTTTTTTGGACTTTGAAGCCGCGTTCGACTCTCCTCATCGTGGTCGATTGCTCAACGCTCTGCGAGCAGATGGAGTCCCGTAAATGTATGTTCTGTTAATCGAGGACATGAACAGAGGAATAACTGCAGCAGTTCTTACACCTGTCGGATTTACGTCAGCTTTCGAGGTGAAAACAGGAGTAAGGCAAGGAGCCGTAGCAGGACCTTTTCTTTTCAACTTCGCCGTTGATGACATTATGCGTAGAGTTGCAGAACAGTTTCCTGCGGATGTGATCCTAACACCATCAGGACGCTCCCTTGTCGACCTGGAGTACGCCGACGACATTGTGTTATTCGCTGAAAACAACGCAAAACTGCAAAGGATTGTAAACCTCGCTTCGAAGTATGCCTCAGCCTATGGACTTCGTCTTCGTCCCTACAAATGCAAGCAGATGTGGGTCTCTCAGAGGCCTTCAACGGGAGTTTGTGTGGACGGGCAACGTATCGAACTGGTGGATGATTTCTGTTATTTGGGCTGTTTGCTGAAGAACGATGGTAGTTATGCAGCGGATATTCGACAACGATGTGCGAAAGCTACGTCTGCATTCAATTCTCTAAGTGTTTGTGGTCTACTCCCATCGCGAAGGAAGTCAAGTTGCGCGTCTACCTATCCGTTATTCGCCCTATCATGGTGTACGGATGGGAGACGTGGGCAGCACCGAAGACGCAGATGGAAAGGTTGGATTGCATGGAGAGGAAGCTGTTTAGACGTTTGCTCTGATATTTCTGACCGCGTGTATGCCATAACGAAGATCTTTACAAGGAATTCGACGCAGTAAATCAACGCTTGACACGAGGGAGGTGCCAGCATCTCCTAAAGCCATCTCAAGCAGCAATGGAAAGTCGACTTCGACTGTGTCGGGCATATACTAAGAAGAACGCCGGATCGTCTCGTACAACACGCTTTAAGAATGCTTCGAAATCCTGTCTGGAAACGGCCACCTGGGGGTAGGCGAAAGTTCTGGACGGATGTGGTTAAAGAGGATTTGATGTCACTCGGCATCGAAAGTCAGTTCAGGCGCGATGTTTCGTTTCGCAGGAAATGGAAGTGACAGTTGGATGGAATGTGTTCAAATTGTGTGTGAAGGCCGTGAAAAATGGACACGGCTGACTACTAGGACGGCACACCTCGGTGAAGATGCGGAATGACCGCGTCAGCGAAAGCCAACCGACTAAGTCAAGTAAGTAAGTCACCGTCCAACACGGATGCTGAACACCGCTACAGTATAAGGCCTCACACTTTTCTAAGGTGCTGTGTCATTGAAAAGGGGCATTTTTGAAAATTAGGTGTCACGAGAGTAGGATATTTGAGTCCAGCGTGGTCGATTTACCCCAACTCCATGCTTTTACAGTCTCAGTGCAACGCCGAAGACCGCTACATAGATAACTGAACAAGGTAAAAAAACGTCGAAGTCCACAAACCTGGAAGTAGAGTTTCAAAACAGCTGTAACTTTAGTTCAAAATGAGCTACCCGGAGTTCGAGCAAAACTAAGAAACTACTTTTGTAACCGTACAGAATGAAACCTTACCCGCTCCCAGAGGACGCCTTACAAAAAACTTTACTAGGTGTGGACTTTTGATGTTTTGTGCACCAAAGTCCTCACCTGAATCCGCTGGCTAGGTGTAGACTTTTATGCTCGAAACCAGTCCACACCTAGTAAATTTTTCTGAAAAGCAACTTCTGGGGTCGGTTCGGGTCCCATTCTGTAGGGTTACAAACGTAGTTTCTTAGTTGCGCTCGGCCCATTTTGAACTTGAGTTACAGCTGTTTTAAAACCCTACTTCAGGCTTTTTTTAACCTTTTTCCGCTATCTATGCAGCGGTCTTCGGCGTTGCGCTAAAACTGTAAAAGCGTTTAGGAAGGGTATATCGACTACGCTGGACTCAAATATCCTACTCTCGTGACACCTAAATTTCGAAAATGTCCCTTTTCGGCGGGACCACACATGAGAAAAGTTTGAGGCCTCATACTGTAGCGGTGTTCAGCATGCTCTTTATCTATAGGCTGTACTTTGGACCGAATTGTATTGTATATGAATCAACCCCGTTGGGTGCACACCGTGTAAGAAAACACAATGGAGAAGATTTCAACGTGAAGGTAGTTATCCTGCAACGCGAAACTGAAATCATGCCTCGGAAAACGTTAGAGGCACTTTGGAGACTAAAGGCCCGGCCATGAATCGAACGGAGGAGTGTATTTCAACAACAGCTGCACTCAGTCCATTTATTCAGCTCTGTCATTTTTGATACGCACACATTGCGACGAGTCCGTGACCTCGAGTACAACAGTGTCTCATTCTTAATTTCCCTCGCTCACTGCTGGCCGAAAGTGTCGACGCACTGCGTTCGATTGTAAGGTGAGGAGTCTGAGGGGTACGACGCCTCCTGCGCGCGGAAATCGAAGCAGTTCACAACTTTATTTGGATCGTACGCCGTGTTTGTGCGTGCAATTTTGTGTAATTGACTGGATCACTTTAGGGCTCTGAAGAAGGCGTCATACGCCTAAACGCGTTAGCCGTAAAAATACAGATCCATAACATCCTCGTGGCGGCTCAAAATAGAAGACATAGCGAATTGTATTATTCGAATGATTTTTCGAATTTTGGATCATTCAAAAATTCGAAAATTTCGGTTTTCGAATGATATTCGAAATTCGAATGTTTCGAAAACGGGCTTTCGAATAATATTCTAAATTCGAATACTTCTTGAAAAGCGGTCTCGAATAATATTCGAAATTCGAATATTTCAAAACAGACTTTCGAATAATATTCGCAATTCGAATATGTTGAAGAGCATATTGTAATTTTTAAAATTCAAATAATCGTGAAGCACAGTCATCATTTCATTAGAAGTTTTTTTTTTCTGATCGATCTTTGAAAGCACACTCTCAAAGCACCATATTGACCTATTCACCACACGCCCGATTTGGGGATTCGTGTGAAATGTTGCATTACCGTACAAGGTGCTCCATCGGTGGGATAGGCTGGCTTGAAGAGCCGGCCAAGGCAAACCGTTATTCTCTCTTTTTCGCATTTATTATGTAACTGCCAGGCAGATATAGACAGTAACAGGGTTTTAGCTTCCGAAACCCTCCCTTTCCAGGGAAGCAGTTACTTGAAATACGGACGGGAGCGATTGAGCTCACTAATCTACGGTGACTGCTCTACAAACATTAGTTTCGCGGGGTTATTATGGTTTGTGTTTAGCAAATTCACGTCAATTTCTGCTCTTTCTGAGCTTAGACAGGTTCGGTTCTGACAGTTGAGCGAATTTGGCCAAAACATCGATTTTTTGATGCAGTAATGCTAGTGAAACATTTCAAGACTAATAGAATACAACTCGAGGAATAGTTGCTTTATCAAAAATCTGAAAATCAGCTACAGAAAAAAAACATAAGGTGCTTGAAAAATGAAAGAATGAGAAACTTGTTTTCGCCGAGACTTTTCAGTTGCGGTGTCTTGACCCTCGACAACTCCGCGACTGACGCAGTAAATGACAGCTCAAAACTAATTTCTAAGATCGAAGCTATCATTTGTGAATTCGAGAAAATTTATCCGAAAAATACAAAAAAAATATTCGAAAAAAATCATTTGAAAGTTCGAACAATTTGATTTTCGAATATATTCGAAAGTTTGAAGTTCGAAAAATCTGTTTTTCGGAATTGTGAAATTCGAAAAATTCCATTTTCGACTTTATTCGAAAATTTTATATTCGAAAAATTTGATTTTCGAATATATTCGAAAGTTTGATATTCGAAAAATTTGGTTTTCGAATATATTCGAAAATTTGAAATTCGGAAAATTCGATTTTAGATTGGTCCAGTTCAACTACACAATTACTACGATTTTAGTTTATCGAAAATTTGAAAAAGATTATTTTCGAATGTATTTGAAATTCGACTTTACAGTTTTGCCCAAGTATACTCTAGACTGTTGTTTCAGATTGGCGTTCGATTAAAATCCATCAGTTCCGGGCTCCCTGATCCCCGTCTATTCTCATCACTTCTGCCCTATCTCGACTCCTTCTTGCGCCAGCAACACGAGCAGTTTGTTTGTTCAGAAGAATTCCTCGAGGCTTTCAATCGGGTGAGTTTACGCGTTGTTTTTTTTTTCAGAAGTGCTTACGTGGGCAAGATTTCTTTTAATTCTTGTTCATGGGGTTTTAGAATCAAATCAATATTTTTCCCTTGTTAAGTTAATTGTTTTCTTAAGTTTTAGGTGAACATGAGTTGTGATGAATCCGGAGACTTTCCAACAGAACGACGAAGACCCGGCACCAGCTCAAGGAAACCGCAGCTCACAGCCGAAACTTTAATGAAGTCAAGACATGAGAGAGAACATGTCTTGGGAGAAAGGTGATTTTCCTACTTTTGCTTCGGGAAAACGCAACCATCATTTCTTTGAAGACCCTTCCTCCAGCTTATCAAACGACGTGTCATCAGATGGGATAAGATGAGGTAGATAGAATAGAAGCGTTAGTATCTTCCGAAATCGGAACGACCCCCTCCCGGCCATCAAAAACGTCCAAAAATTCAAATTTTTCGTGATTCCCACCCGAAGTGTAATTTTGGGCGCTTTTTTTTGCTAAAAAGAAGTTGAAAATTGTCTGTAGTGGAAAGTGATGGAAACGGAATTTTCAATGATTATACATTCTCCATAGCTGAAAAAAAGAAGTTCCGCATTTCCTTGGTATAAGTTCTGGAAGATCAATCGATAAAACGTTTCTACATTCCGGAAAAGAGATCATGGTGCATTTCGAATTTTGAGCGTTTCGTTGAAGCAAATTCAGCTGATCTGTCTACAAAGATCCGAACACATTATTGGCTACAAATTTTTGACCTCAAAATATTTCTGATCAAGTTACACAGGTGATTTCACCCCTACTTCTACTACGGTATAAAAAAATTATTAAAAAAATGAAAACATCATCAATGACTTTTTTGTTTTTGACCGAAAATTTTGCGATCCACAACTAAATTTCATTTTTTTAGGCCAAATGCTTCGCGACCCCCCGTTGAGAAATTTCACAACTCCGCTTGACGCTGACTGCACCACCAAGGTCCCAGCGCCGCTCTCGCTCGGCTGCTCGCTAAACCACCACCAAGGATGATAGGTTTGGTGAAGACTAACCGAGGAACTGAGTTGTAGAGGCGCTGGTGGCACAGTGCAATAAGGCGCACACATGGAAATGGATTTAATCTCGAGCCCAGCGTTTTACGGTCAACTTAGCTCCTTGTATTTAGATACCTTCAATCAATCAATCAATCAACAACTTTGTTTTTCAATAAAGAAATATACACACTGTATATAAAGAGGTAGAGCTTCAGACATACAAGCAAAAAAAACACGTATCAATAGCACCCTGAATTTAAAGCTTCAGCAAAAGGGAATACCATCACTCCCGTGTACCGACCTGAGATCAAACATGGAGTCTGTGCTCGAAAATCGAAAAATTTCCGGCCTTGAAAATTTCCGAAGGCAACTTGTTCCGAATTCGGATAACCCTGAACGCAAAAGAATGAAGTACGCTTGATTTTGAGGTGAATGCACGATCGGGCTGAAAATGGTGTTGTCCAGAGCGTGCAGAGTGTCGAGTGAACGCAAAAACACTTTCGAAAGGAATGTCGCAAAAGCCGTTTACGATTTTATAGCATAAATGTAAATCAAACTCAGTTCTGCGATATCGCAGAGTTTCAATACCGAGCGTGTTAAGCCTGGCCAGATAATCTGGCGCTTCTCGCGTATGGAATACTTTGACAAAGGTGCGCTTAGTGTACCGCCTCTGCACGTTTTCAACGAGTTCATCATCCTCAGCTGAAGATGGCGACCACACCTGCGTGCAATACTACAGAAGCGGTCGACACTAGATAACCAATGCTCTTTTATAATGTTTAAGATAGGGGTGGTGGAGCGATCGCATAATACAGTTTGCCACACAAGTAGCTTTCTTAGAGACTTCCTCGCAGTGGGATTTCCACTTGAGGTCGGAACTAATGAGCACACCCAAGTCCTTTATACTCTCGTGTACGGGAAGCACAACGCCGTTTAGACGTAAGGGGCACTCGTGCTGGAAGTTTATATGAAGCACGCTACATTTTTCTTCAGATAAGTGTAGCTGCCATAGCTTGGACCAGTCAGGAAGACGGGTTAGGTCACACTGAAGCTCATGAAAATCGATGGCAGGATTGTGAAGAGGGCGATATATTTTCAGATCATCCGCAAAAAGCTGCTCGATCCCTCCGTGATATCATTTACATAAATAAGAAAAAGCAAGCGACCCAAAACTACCCTGAGGCACCCTGCTGGCAATTTGGCTTAAGAGTCGCCAATTTTGACTTTAAAATCGCGAGGAGTCAGGAAGGATTTCAGCCACTTCCAAATATCACCGGAAATACCATAGCCTTCAAGTTTGAAAAGCAATTTCTGAGGACAAACGGTGTCGAAAGCCTCAGCGTAGTCGATGTTCACAACCTCAGTAATCAGTCCTCGCTCTCAGCTGAACACCAGTCGTGGAACGAGGACACTCATTGGGATAGGGTTGATCTTCCGGGCAGAAAACCGTACTGCTCAGGGTCAAGAAGGTTATTCGATGTGAGGTGAGCAAGAATACAATCTTTGATTATGATCTTAAGGATTTTGCAAATCGAGTAGGTCAGGCTTATGACCTCGATAGTTTGAAACCTGAACGGCTGGCGCTTTTTTGAGAAGTGCAGTTACCACCGCAGTTTTCCATGCAGCCTGCAGAGTCCCAGGGCAAGACTGTGGTTAAAGATGCAAAAGAGGGGTAAACATAGCCCGTAAGCTGCTCTTTTGATGAAGTAGGAGGGCCTGGAGTCAAGGGTTAACGAAATTTTATCGCTAAGCTTTTTTATGGCAGCTATTACAACTTCGCAGTTAATAACAGCTGAGCACAATTTGCAGTTCTGCAAAAAAAACATGAAAACTCTTGTGAGACTCTTTTTTAAAGACACAGTCCAATCTCAAAATTGTTTTTCTCTTCTTCTCCGTATCTTGAAAAGGGTTCCCTTCTGGTTCCAATGATGTCTCTGGAATCGTACAAGACCCTCTGGGAACGCTGTTATGGTTGCTCAAAAATTGAGCTGCGGAAGCATGGTGGACGAGTTGTCCGAGGCATGCAACTTCCGTCATTTGCGATCGATTTATGCGAGCTGACATGAATAAAGAGAGAAGTTGAGAATGAAGGGAAGAACGGGGCTATTGATCGAAAACCATCGCTCATCTAGCCACTGTTGAGCTCTAAAGATCGTAAAAGGGGCGTGCCAAAGTGGCTTCCGCATGTGGGCGGCCCAGGGTGTTTCCTCCTATATATCGCTTATCCGGAGGACTCGAGAGCTCGCACGTGGCTGGTGTTATATGGGGGGGGGGGGCTACTTCACAATTATGTAGAAATCTCAGATTTCGTCCCTGAGATTGGATATATATATATATATATATATATATATATATATATATATATATATATATATATATATATATATATATATATATATATATATATATATATCATCACGCTACCTTCTAAGCGAATGGATTGTTTCTCCATTTTCACCATTGTGTTTTCTCGAAAACAACCGCTCGGCTTTCACGATAAAGCTAGCATAGCAGCGTCCCGGCTTCCCTCCATCCTGAGCTTGACGATACATTGCTCGTTTAATTTTTTTTTTACTTTTTTTCTCTTCTTCTTGTCAGCCATGAATCGAGCATCGCATCAGAGGCGTAGGAAGCTAGCCACCTCACACGGCTTGTACCATAGATCTCGAGCAGACAAGGTTGTAGGCCTGGCCGGACATGAAAATAGATGCAATGAATCATGTCCAGCACATTCACAATCGGGGCATTTATCTGGGACTGACTGATCAATCCGATGAGTGTAGGCCTTTAGATATCTGGAGTGACCGCATCGCAGACCAGCGAGGATTGTTCGGGTACGTCTCGGTAGTCCAGCTTCGCTGTCGTCGACTCGTGGGGGCACGCCGCCATAGATTAAGTTGGGCTGAGCATCAGACAGGTACTCTGCCACGAACCGCGTATGCTCAGCCATCTGGAGTCTTCTTCGCGATAGCTCGGATGTAGCCTAGCGTTGTTGATCGACTGCAGACAGAGAAGCACTGAGCGGCGTGCGTATTCTTCTTGGGTGGGGGCCAGACGACAGAAGATGGTAATTTGGATGGATCGGGCTCTTGACAATACTTATTAGAAATTGCTGAGACTGGAGTAAGCAGTGCTCTTTCACGGGAAGTAGGCCGATTTCCTGATGAAGATGCGGAATAGGCGTCGACTTGTGACATCCAGTGATAAGCCTGAGGGCAGCATTCTGTGTTCTCTGCATTCTGCACCAAGAGGATTCAGAGAGATGTCTGGTCCATATAGGGGCACCATATTCCAGGACCGGCTGCACCATGTCCCTGTATGTCATACGTAGCACTTCCTTCGTGCTGCCCCAGGTGGTTACAGCCAGTGCGCGAAGAATGTTGTTGCGTGAGTTGGCTGAGGCAGCACGTATACGCGCATTCTCATGAAATCGTAGCGAGGGATCCAGGAAGACTCCCAGTAGTCGAGGATGCTTAGACAGTGGCAGCTCGTGGCCATCCCAGATGACCTTGGGATGAAGCCGATATTCGATAGTAGCCGTCGTACATAGTGTGACACTTGACTTGGAGGCAGACACAGTCAGCAACTTTGATTTGAGATACACAGCCAACGTCCATAAGTAGTTGTTCATGGTGGCAGCGGCTCGGTCAATAACTGAGTCCGTGCAAACGATAGTGATGTCATCAGCGTACAGGCACAGATGAATGCCAGTTGGTGGCTCAGGAATATCAGACAGAAATAGCGAGAACAGGCTAGGGGACAACACCCTGCCCTGCGGGACACCGGCTTTCAATGGGACCGAAAACGATAGGTGTCCGTCGAACTTGACACGAATGGACCGGTTTTTGACAAAACTATTAATCCATCTTTTAGACCAACTGGGCATGTCCGATTCCAGATTGGATTTCGATAGGAGCGGGATACTGACGCTATCGAATGCGGCCGAGAGATCAATAGCAACGACGAGGCTTCTACCAGCCGGAGTCTTGCGACTAAATCCAGCGATGATATGCTCGGTGATTGATGTCAGGGCAGTGATGGTGGAATGCTCCTTTTTGAAACCATGCTGATGAGTGTTGTGCTGTAAGGCGTTTTGGAGGAGCGGATTGACAACCTTTTCCGCAAGCTTGGCTAGGGGGGAAAAGAGGGAGATGGGGCGGTGGGAGGCAGCCTTGTCCAGTGGCTTGCCAGGTTTGGCGATAGGAATGACGACAGCTTGTTTCCAGCGCGCCGGAATAACACCAGAACTGAATGACGAATAAATGAGATCAGAGAGCAATTCATGATAGGGATCAGGAAGATGCTTTAGATGAACAGCCGATATTCCGTCGCGTCCGTCTGCACGCGAATTTTTCATCGCTTTGATGATCTTGTCAATGGCGGAGGGAGAAATAGCAGGGACATCCAGCCGGTTGAGCTTCCTGATTGCTCGTATTGTTCGTCTGTTTTGCATATCACGAGGCGATGAGGCCGATGTGAAAAGTTTACCAAGCAGACAAGCTGCCTTGTATCCGTGCTCGAATATTCCAGACGGGAACTCGAGCATATTACGATCCGTGCTCATCTTTTTGCCAGAAATTCGTTTCAGTGTTGTCCAAGCTTTTCTGGCATCCGCGGCAAAATCAATCGACTCAGTTACCTCTTTCCAGCGCTGCTGCTTGTGTTGATTTAGCAGCTCGGTGATGTTGTCCGACAGCTGCTGTACCGCAGGATCATTGGGATCCGATTTTCGCTTGTCGTCTCTCATCGTGATCAGGTCGAGGACTTCACTGGGTTGTTTGGGTGAAAAGTCCTTACACGTCCAGTGGGAATAGCTGCTTTGGAGGCACGTTCGATGGCTTTGACGATAAACTTTTCCTTATCGTAGACTGTTCCGTTCCTCGGGTAGTCGGCCGCCTGGCTGAGCAACACCTCTTTGAATATGTCCCAGTTAGCCTTACGATAATTGGAATAAGACTTACAACGAGAGCCAGAGAACGGAGCAAGCAAGCTATTAAGTGACAAATCCAATGACGTGATTATGGGAACATGATCACTGGCCAGGACCACATCGGTAGACCAGTTACAGGAGATAGCTAGCGAGGATGATACAAAGGTGAGGGTGAGGAAGGCCTATCCACTGCCGGAAGACGAGTGGGAGAATCCTCATTGATAGGCACAAGATCACAATTATCAGCGAATAATTCAATGAGTTCACCTCTATTGTCAGGCTCTAGAGGAGCGAACCACGAGGGAGAATGAGCATTGAAATCACCAGCTACTACAACCGAACTAGATGACAAGGCAGTATGAACAGTATGTAAGTAATTTGAGGGGTCAAACGCGTTAGGACAGGACGTGGATGGGGGTATGTAGACGTTGACAATATCAAGGGGGCCACTTTGTAATACAATATGAACACCAAGACATTCTACAACATCATCAGTTGGTAGATCAATTGGGTGAGAAGGGCTAGAAGATTTTACAAATGTTGAAACACCACCACCGTGAGACGTACGTGGAACATGATAAGACAAATAACCAGGGAGACGGGGAAGGGAGGGGGAAGATGGGCTAAGCTTGGTCTCCTGCAGGAGAATGACATCAGGTTGAGTGCGATCTATGTACACTGTGAGTTCAGCAGTCTTGGCACGTAGGCCATTGATATTGAGTTGATAAATGCAGAGACTATGTTGAGGAACCCTAGGAGGATCTACAGAGCAAGACATACAACAGTAAGCATGAGTGTAGTCATCATAGCTGGACAATTCCGAACATTTGAGGTGCACCCAGCCAAGGCAACCACCACATTGAATGCTTGCATGTTGAGCAGATAGTCCGCAGTGACAGCAGGGATATCGCGGTGTCTTGCTGCGCGGTCCCGGATTCCTCTCGATGCCAGCTCGTAGAAGTAGAATACAGAGGAGTGTGGCAGGCAGCCAACTACACTTCCAATACGAAAAAACTCCACAAGGAGTGATTGATGTCCGTTTGATGAGTCTCCATAACGTCGACTCCACAGATCCACCACGCGTAGGTTGAACATCTTGGATCCTTACTTTTTTCATCCGTTATACTACTTTCCAAAATACTTGGTTTGAATTCCCAACTTAAAGACTGTTTGGTGTGCTATCTGATGGCGACAGTGTTGTACGACTGACCATTCAGCTCCTTGGAGAAAATGTATCCAGCCTCTGGAATGCCGCGTCCTTATGTCTGCCATGCGACAACTAGTCAAAATGATAGTGCTGTCTCGTCATCGTTTTCGTCTGACGCTAATGGACATAGGCCTACAAGGTAAGGAGAGTCCTTGTTTCTTACAATTGTTATCGCGTTCACGTCATTTTTTTTTCAGGCTACGCAGTATCCGAGAAGAGCATCTTCGTGGAAATCCGACAACATTCGCCATACCGGTTCGTAGGTTTCGTTATGCTCCCATAAGTATTTGTTTTTCGTAGTAGAAGCCTATCATGGCAGTTATATTTAATTCATATGTGATATTGCAGCGTGTGGAGCACCATTCGAAAGCTGACAATATGCAGTTCGATCACAGCATTGAAGAAGGTCAGTCGCATTCGCTTTCACTCAACTCGAGAACAGAGCATTATTGCCACGAGAGCCACACAATGGTTCATGGTTCTATTCTGAGAATTTGAGTTTTGCGATCCAATAGTAAGCATCGAATCGTGTAAATTTTGTCCGTATGCTTGTCCACCCATGCGGTCAGCCTGCGTGCTGAGCGGCCGCCGAAAGAGGCGGGTCACGCAGTTTTCAACCGTCGGAAATTAGCTGACTGTAGCAGTATTTATTTCTTCTTCTTCTTTGCAGCCACGAAGAGCCGCTTAATCCGGTGGAGTACAAAAGTTTCCGCTGAAGGACGTTTATGGATTCCAAAAATTTTAACCTCTTGTTTGAAATTTTTTGTTCTCAAAATTGTCCAATAATCTTCACCTAAGTCTCCAGGTACGACTCTCCATGAAACTCGGCATTGTGATCAGGGGTGTGCATTTTCCGTTTACCGATTTTCCGGATTTACCGGTGTTTTTCGGTAAATTTTGATTTACCGATTTTTTCTCAAAATTTACCGAAATTTTTACCGAAAAGAAAAGCTGGGTGTTTTTAGCTCAATCGGCCTATTTCTTACTCGTATTTCACGGGTTCGCCACTGTTATGGCATGCCTTTGGCACGATATCCTTCTTCATCCTTCTTTTTGTTACTCCCTTTTCTAACCCTTTTGGCTTACTTTCTGAAT
Organism: Aplectana chamaeleonis; assembly: GCA_029168955.1. NCBI lineage: Eukaryota > Metazoa > Nematoda > Chromadorea > Rhabditida > Cosmocercidae > Aplectana > Aplectana chamaeleonis. The sequence goes on along the minus strand of JAPDOI010001230.1, from coordinate 132,750 downwards.
AATCCAGCGATCTTTTCACCTTTTATGTCACGTGCCTCCCCTTATCGAAATACTACTCCGAGAAATACATATCAGCAGAGTTCTGAAGCAGATATTTCAGTAACTGGAATTTTTTCAATTAGCAGAGACCTGAAGCAGATTATTCAGGAACTGAAAATTTTTTGGAGCCCCCGGACACCACACTGAATCCACTGCAGTTCTGGAACGACTCCATTGTGAAATCATCGTACCAGCACCTTTCCCCACTGACCAATAAGTACTTTTGCGTGCCTCCTGGCACAGCTGAAGCGGAATGGATGTTTTCCTCAGCTGCCCTGATTTTTAGTGACTACAGAAAGGCCTTGACGACAGAAAATTTTGAAATGTAACTTTTTTCTCAAAATCAATGTGTCGCTGATCAGCTTCAGCCGTTCAGCTCAGGTTAATATGTAAAACTCACGCATTATTTGCACTATCCTCATGCACTATTGAAAATTATACGTAAATACAGTGCGTTGCAAAATTATAAGACATACCCCAATTTTCGCGGTTCCAAACTTCGCGTCAATTAAGGAGACAAACAGTAAACGCCAATCGATGCAGCACCCTCGAAAACCCCTTGGTACGAATCTTCATGAAATCAGAGCCATTAGCAGGATACTGGCAACGGAAATTGTCAAAAGGGCCGTTGCAAAATTATACGACATAGCAGACGTTCTCGCAGAAATTTCTATTTCACGCCACCTGTATCAGTTCGCTTATGATAAGAACCACTAGAAACTTCGAGTTATTAGTCTTCAGAAATGTCTTGCCGCTGAACCACTTCGAAAACTCTGTTTGGCATGCTTCAACCCAGCTTTTTGTGAACGCCCCTTTCAATCTGCGCCCATTCGCCTATAACGGCTAGTTTCAGCGGAGCCACACGCTCGTATTGTCTGTTCTAGATGTAGATTAAACGCGCAAGAATACCTCAAACGTTTTCCACACGGTCGAGATCCTGCAAACCGGCCGGCCATTCCAGCAAATTGGGCAAGATCGGCCTGAAACCAGACCTGCATTGTCCTACTGACAAGAAGTGAGGGCGGAAATGGACTAGAAAGAACTGGAAATGCTTTTTCGGCACATTCTGATAACCTGTGGAGCTCATAGGTCATGTCGCAAAAAGCTGGTCGAGCTTAAACCCTACTTGGATCCGCGTCAACGCACTATTCTTTCTCCTCCAAAGTTCCTACTCAAGGATAAGTTTGGGTCCTTGTGTGGATCCTTCGAAACCTTTTTTTATCGGTCGAAAGCAAGCTCCGCTCGAACGATCTTGATGTATGTATTCTATAACATTTATTCATTTTTGACTAAGCATTCCAAGCATTGGAGAGATCTACAAAAGGACCCGAATATATCTTTGAGTAGGGATTTCTAAACACTAGACCCTGCTGGACCAAATTTAGCTGAAGGTCTACACGTCGTGATCATACTGCCATCGCAGCGATGTGTGAGAAAAAGCGGTAGGTGGTACCAAACATCGAACGATACTACCGCACTCAGAAGGGTGACCTAACGCTAGTCGCCGCGTGCGACAAAGGAATCGGAGAGTCGCCGTGAGATCAGCCGTCGCACGCGGCGTTTGGGTGGCAGCTGCTGCGCGCGATGGCATCGCGCTCACTTCGCGTTTGAACCATAGTTTTTCGCGACATCGCCTGCTGTTTAGCGCGCCTTCGCGATTTCATCCCATCTTTGCGCCCTGCAATACGATGTGAGGACAATTTGAAAATAATTGAAAAATCTCAGCTAAATCCTCGCAGGAGCATTAAGGTGAGATTTCTCAATTTCCTCCATTCATTTGGATCCTTTCCTCTTCTTTGACGTAGTTTTCTATTTTCTCCTTCGTTGAAATACTGTTTAGTTAGTCTTGGTACTTTTAGAGTATCACACTTTCTCGGATACGATATCTACATGTAAGGCATTCTATGTATCATTATGTATTTTTCATGTCCTGCACATATTCTTTCTCGAAATTTTTGTTGATTGTAGTCTCCAAGTCCGGCTTTCTTCAAACCTGGGCATTACTAGTATTATTCCATTCACTTCTGTGCCGCAACCAGGTTTTTTAACGGTGAAATCGATTTTATTGGCCAGACGTTTCGGCAAGCTCGCCGTTATCAGAGGCCTGAAAATCACGTCGAGACAATTTACCTGCGAATTACACGGTCAAGCGCTTCCTCCATTCCTGCGAGTAGCGACTATCCACAGGAACTTCAGATAGGTGAAAGCTCAGATAACAAGACCAACCCTTTCCGATTCCACCAAGACCAAGCCCCGCTGCAGTTCGTGGACGACCGGTAGCAAGTGAGGCACCATTGAAATCAATAGGATCAATCACTATGCGCGGTGACCACAAGCAGAAGTTAGGACCTCACAACCCACACAGCGGGAGGAACGGTAGGAATTCATTAGTTATCGTCATGCACTCATTTCGGTTATTGAGCTTCGGATTACGTGTCCGTATATAAAAAGCCTCAAGGGCCTTCCTCACAGCGATGTCCGTTTCCTGAGTGAGCACAGTGCATTTGATACCATAATCAACGTTATTGTGTTGCTCAACTCTGTGTTTACCAAGAGGTGTCAGGAGAGACATACGCCTTTTTCCCGCCAGATGTTCCTTTAGGCGTACGCACAACAATCTTCCTGTCTCTCCTATATATACCTCATTACAAGCCAAACACTGGAGTTGGTATACAACCTGCTTCGCGCACAGTCTCCATTTCTTCCATGCGGGCAAGTTACGCAGTTGGTAGTGACACACGACTGATCGTACAGCCTATTTCTGACAAGTTGATGTTTGATATTGTCTCGCGGGATGCTCACGAGGGTAACATCGTTGCTTAGGTCCGCGCGAGCTATGCACCGACGCAACTCGTCATTGATTTTATCCGAAACAAACGGCAGTAGGAGCGGGATCTTGCCATCGTGGGCATTTGGGGAGCGATTCTGTCGACCTCGCGTGCGACGCTCCGTTGTGTATCCGTTGCTAGTGGCGATATCTCTCGCTAGGCTTCTGGATTCCTCGCGCTCCATGACACCATTACAAACCTTTAGCGCCGTCTTGAACATATTTCCCACTACCGCACGCTTTACGGCTCGAGGGTGCGCTGACTTTGCGTGAAGTAAGATGTTTTTGGAGCTTGTTTTCCGGTACCATTTCACTTTAAATGTGTCACTGAGGAGCTTGACCTGCGTGTTAAGAAAGGGAAGCCATCCATTTTGAGGAGTTTCTCGCGTGAATCTTATGTACTGGGATTGTTGGTTCAGAATGGTGAACAATTCGTCCATCTCTGTTTGCGTGGATGTTACAACACAACAATCGTCGATGTATCGACAGTACAACGTGGGCAGTCGGTCCAGTATGGGTTTTTCAATTCTGCTCATAAAGCAAACTGCCAGGACCGGTGCCAGGCGCTGGCCCATGGCGAGTCCCCTTACTTGAGAGTAGTAGCTTCCACACCACTTAAAGATATTGCAGTTTAGGCACTCCTTTACGAGATGCATAATCTGTATCTTGCTCAGACCGAAAGTCACTATTGTCCTCCCATGTTCATCTAGCATCTCGGACAGTGCCTGGAGAGCTTCTTGATTGTTTACGTTCGTGTAGAGCGCTGTAACATCAAACGACTCTATCACGCAGGTTTCATCAATTCTACTAGCTCGTAGACGATCCAGGAACTGAGTGGTGTTAGATAAATGCGATGGTACATGATTGAGCAATTGTCCCACAATCTTGTTCAGGAACCAGGCGATGCGATCTGTTGGCCCTCCCACACAACTTATGATAGGTCTGATTTTATATGTGCTGGCCGTTAGCGAGCTCAAGTCTTCTGATGATAGCTTGTGCGTTTTCAGCAGGCTATAGAACACAGGGCATGTTGATGTATCCAATTTCAATCTTCTGAGCAGCCTATCGCTCAGTCCAGCATCTTTTCCAACTTTCATCCATCTATCGTTCAGTCTACTACATTGGATAGCAAATTGCCTTTCTGTGGAACGAGTATAAATGGAAGTGTCGCCGAGATGAAGTTCAGTGATCTCGCGGTCGAGTGACAATGGTGCAACCACGAACTCCCCTCCCTTGTCACTCACCGAAAGACGGATCTCCTTGCGATCGATTCGATCGCGCACTTCTTTAAATCCTTCCCACTGTGAATTGGTGAGATTCCGATTCCGTTGGCTGCGGTGTCGGTTGAACACATTTAGTATTCCTGTCGATAATATTCTAAACTTGGTGTCCGCCTCAGGGCACGGATCAGGCTCTCTGTAAAACGATGGCGGGAACGGATTAGGCGTCAACGACACTCGCACAGGGTCGTCATTGGTGTTCTGCCGACTTGCACTTGATAGCCTCCATCTCAACTGATCTCGTAGTTTGTGCAGGCCAGCAACTGTTTTGCGAAACGTGTGAGGACCGACGTTCTGAATTGAAGAAAAGGAAGGTCCAAGGCTCAAAAAATCCAAAGCACTCTCTGATAAGTGCAAATTTCCGATAACTGTAACTCTAGCATGATATGGGTTGCCGACCACTTCTTGACTGTCGGCATGCTGTGGTTGGTGGTATGTTCTCAAGCTAGTCTCGACACCCAACCTGCCACCGACCTGAGCGCTCCTGAGGTTGTCGTACTTTGCGCAAAGATCAGATTTGGCCCTAGACCGTATAGTATCGCAAATATGTCTCGACTCACCCTCAATCCTCCTCCAACTGCTCGCAGGCAAAAGACGACGACAAGAATCTTCCTTCGTAGTACATTTCAACAACATCGAATGCAATAAGTACTGCTTTTGTCTGACAGCAACACCTAGAATACTGCGATAGATACTGACAATCCTAGGGTCGGTCTCATCAAGATTACATATCGATCCCAATTTCTTATCTGTGACAAATCTTGGTAATATCCTTGTTGTCCTGCACCGTTGAAGAAATCGGAGTGATTGACGGATGATGACGATTTTTTGACGAAGCGATAGAGCCTCGCGAACCAGACGAAATAGATGTGGCGGGATATTTCTCAATAATCTCCAAGTCCGGCTTTCTTCAAACCTGGGCATTACTAGTATTACTCCATTCACTTCACATTCACTGCATAGCTCGCGCGGACCTAAGCAACGATGTTACCCTCGTGAGCATCCCGCGAGACAATATCAAACATCAACTTGTCAGAAATAGGCTGTACGATCAGTCGTGTGTCACTACCAACTGCGTAACTTGCCCGCATGGAAGAAATGGAGACTGTGCGCGGAGCGGGGTTGTATACCAACTCCAGTGTTTGGCTTGTAATGAGGTATATATAGGAGAGACAGGAAGATTGTTGTGCGTACGCCTAAAGGAACATCTGGCGGGAAAAAGGCGTATGTCTCTCCTGACACCTCTTGGTAAACACAGAGTTGAGCAACACAATAACGTTGATTATGGTATCAAATGCACTGTGCTCACTCAGGAAACGGACATCGCTGTGAGGAAGGCCCTTGAGGCTTTTTATATACGGACACGTAATCCGAAGCTCAATAACCGAAATGAGTGCATGACGATAACTAATGAATTCCTACCGTTCCTCCCGCTGTGTGGGTTGTGAGGTCCTAACTTCTGCTTGTGGTCACCGCGCATAGTGATTGATCCTATTGATTTCAATGGTGCCTCACTTGCTACCGGTCGTCCACGAAGTGCAGCGGGGCTTGGTCTTGGTGGAATCGGAAAGGGTTGGTCTTGTTATCTGAGCTTTCACCTATCTGAAGTTCCTGTGGATAGTCGCTACTCGCAGGAATGGAGGAAGCGCTTGACCGTGTAATTCGCAGGTAAATTGTCTCGACGTGATTTTCAGGCCTCTGATAACGGCGAGCTTGCCGAAACGTCTGGCCAATGAAATCGATTTCACCGTTAAAAAACCTGGTTGCGGCACAGAAGTTGATTGTAGTTTTTTTCGAGGGTAACATGGCTTCGAATGCAGGTGTTGCCAAATCTAGATGCACTCAAATTCAGTGAATTAGAATAACTTCAAAAAAAATAAACCTCTGCGAAAACGAAACAACAGCGGAAATAGGCGTAAAAACTCTTAGGACCTTGCTCTTTCAGATTTGTGCATTTTTGGGTGAGGACGCGAAATGCCGTCGAATTATAGTTTTGCATGTGCGCGATGCGATGTGTTGGCGCGATGTACATCGCAGAGCAAATCACATGGCGCGCGATTTTCGTTGCACCATGTGAGTATGGTCTCCCCCCCCCCCGTATTGGTCATTTGCTACAATACATATTGCGCATCAGAGGTAAGTGACTGTCTCGATGATCAGAACGGCAGTTCGTGGAGTAAAGTGGGGCGGGACTCTATTCCTAGAACAGCTGACACATCCATTTTCAACCACGTTTCCGAAATTTGGAGCAAATATGCGCATGGCAGCGATATTTTTGCATCGTCGATCAGGGGTGAACCACGCAGCATCGGTTGAAAATTTCGGCGATGGGAATGAGGCATCAGCCATTCTCGGAAGAGTAATCCATCTTATCCTACTCCACGAATTGTCGTTCTGCTCACAAGAACAGTCGATATCCCTCGATGCGCCATATCGCCGCCATTGATCGATACGGCTTTTTCTCACGCGTCGCGACGACGGTAGTATGATCCTGGCCTTACAGTACACCGCATCAGAAAAAGACTGTGGTTTTTCCTTCTTCTTTTCTTGCTTCTTTTTGTTTACATTCGTTTTTTTTTCTCGAGGCTGTCGCGGGTAGAAGCTTTACCCTTGTTCGTAGGGGATATATGTTTTTTCGCGTTGTACACGTTTCGCCCTGACTTAGCACTCAGAATAGTTCTCTTTATGAGTTTCGAGACGGGGAAAACTTGATAGATTTTTCAAAGTGGTATGGAAGATACCTTGCTGCCTATTCCCAAGGAAAATGTAGATTATAAACGCACAAAAATACCTCAAACGTTTTCCACACGGTTGAGATCCTGCAAACCGGCCGGCCATTCTAGCAAATTGGGCAGGATCGGCCTGAAACCAGACCTGCATTGTCCTACTGACAAGAAGTGAGGGCGGAAATGGACTAGAAAGAACTGGAAATGATTTTTCGGCACATTCTGATAACCTGTGGAGCTCATAGGTCATGTCGCTATTAGCTTGCCCAGCTTGAAACCCCACCTGGATTCGGGTCAATACATTATTCTTTCTCCTCAGAAATCCCTACTCAAAGATATATTCGGGTCCTTTTGTAGATCTCTCCAATGCTTGAAATGCTTAGTCCAAAATGAATAAATGTTATAGAATACATCAAGATCGTTCGAGCGCAGCTTGCTTTCGACCTATAAAAAAAGGTTTCGAAGGATCCACACAAGGACCCAAACTTATCCTTGAGTAGGAACTTTGGAGGAGAAAGAATAGTGCATTGACGCGGTTCCAAGTAGGGTTTAAGCTCGACCAGCTTTTTGCGACATGACCTATGAGCTCCACAGGTTATCAGAATGTGCCGAAAAAGCATTCCCAGTTCTTTCTAGTCCATTTCCGCCCTCACTTCTTGTCAGTAGGACAATGCAGGTCTGGTTTCAGGCCGATCCTGCCCAATTTGCTGGAATGGCCGGCCGGTTTGCAGGATCTCAACCGCGTGGAAAACGTTTGAGGTATTCTTGCGCGTTTAATCTACATCTAGAACAGACAATACGAGCGTGTGGCTCCGCTGAAACTAGCCGTTATAAGCGAATGGGAGCAGATTGAAAGGGGCGTTCACAAAAAGCTGGGTCGAAACATACCTAACAGAGTTTTCGAAGTGGTTCAGCGCCAAGGCATTTCTGAAGACTAATAACTCGATGTTTCTAGTGGTTCTTACCATGAACGAACTGATACAGATGGTGTAGAATAGAAATTTCTGCGAGAACGTCAGCTATATCGTATAATTTGGCAACGGCCATTTTTGACAATTTCCGTTGCCAGTTTCCTGCTAGTGGCTCTAATTTCATGAAGATTCGTACCCAGGGGTTTTCGAGGGTGCTGCATCGATTGGCGTTTATTGTTTGTCTCCTTAATTGACGCGAAGTTTGGAACCGCGAAAATTGGGGTATGTCGTATAATTTTGCAAAGCACTGTATTTATGTTTTGAAAGAATCTCAGGAATTTTTATTAAGGTTTAGTCGACATTTGGCCGAATAAGCACATTTCTGACTTGTTCCTTTCAGGCTCTGAAGACGGCGATCCCGCCGAAACGTGCGTAAGCCAATAAAGCATCTACCAACCTCGTGGTCCAGTTAAACAAAACAACTGCTACTGATCACAATCAGGGGTGTGCGGAAAATTCTTTTCGGTTAATTTTTTACCGAAACTTTTTCCCGAACTTTTTTCTCGGTAAATACGGTAAAAACGGAAAATTCGGTAAAAATTCTGACTTCGACTTTGATATAGTGGATCTATCCACGGCAGGGACCGATGCACAACCCCTTCGGCCGGCACTGGTGGGCGCGCTGCGCAACTGGGTGGATGCCCGGTGAAAGGGCATCGATCGATTTCCGGCCGCACAGCTGATCAGCAGCAACGCATTTCCTCGTTTTCATCCCTCTTCTGCTTTCTCCTACCATCTTTCTATCCATCTCCTAGTTTTTCTGTTTCTCCATTATTAACTAGGCGTTCTAATTGCCTGTACGTTTGATTCACGTGTCTTCGTCAACAAACTACGTGACTTTCAAACTGTAATCCAAACTCTTTTTTCAAGGATAATATTCCATCGCACAGGCAATTAGAACACTTAGTTAATAACGGAGAAACAGAAAAACTAGGAGATAGATAGAAAGATGGAAGGAGAAAGCAGAAGAGGGATGAAAAAGAGGAAAATGCGTTGTTGCCGGTCGGCTGTGCGGCCGGCAATCGATCGATGCCCTTCCACCGGGGGCCCACCTCGTTGTCAGCGCGCCCACCAGTGTCGGCGGCAGGGGTTGTGCATCGGTCCCTGCTGGGGATAGATCCACTATATATATTCCATTGTTATATGTAAGGATACGATAGCACAAATGACCAATACTCAACTTATATATACGCGCAGGGTCAAGCGGGGCGTTGTGTAATTTTCCGAAATCTGAGCGACCCCCCCCTATCGGCATGAAAAACTTTCGAAAAATTCAGAATTTTTGCGAGGTGTGATTTTTGGGGACTTTTTTTCCAAAAAAAAATGCTGTAAATAGAGTACTGAAGAGATACCTTAATGGCGTTCAATAACCGTTATTTTCCATTTAGGAATCACTTCCAGAAATTTTCATTTTTGGTCCGAAATTTTCGCGATCCCCCTCTCACCTTCATTTTTTGGCCACAATTTTCGCGACCCCTCCTCCACCCACCGTTGAGCAATTTCACTACCCCGCTTGACCGTGTATACGCGACATTAGCTCTTCTACTCCTCCACATGGACTGCTCTTCGGTGTGCCATGTCGCTTAAAAAAATGATTTTTGTGGAATTAAGTAGTACAAATAAGTAATAGCAGCGCACTTACATTAATTGGTATCCATTGGAAATTGTACGATCCTCATGGAATTTATAGGCTGCGAATATCTCTCCTGAAATGATACTGTATTACTGGTTTAGCGAAGTAATTGAAAAAATACAGCACTTTCTAGGGACTGCTTCACCCGCGCCACGATGATTTGGAGGACAACGTTTTCGCTGTTGTAGGTATGGGACAGTACGTGAAGAATCCGTGCTCGAAATTTCCTAATTCCCTGAGTGAATTCGTAAACAATGCTTTTTTGGTGCTTGCGATAAGTTAAGGGAACCGACATGGACATTTCAGCCTTTCAGAAAGAAATCCTCTTTCGAAACAAAATGACAAATGGTCCTGGGATTTGTAATCAGCACCCAAAATAGGGCGAACTTTGAAACAGGTTTTCTGGACGTCCTAAATTTCCCCTCGGATACTCCTTTTCTCTTCGCAAATATGAATATGCCCCCTCTAGGAATATGGAAATCTCTGAGGCATTTAGCAATTTTTTTTTGAAAAATTATCTTTAGAAATCTGCGTATAATGGTTTTCTAAAACATCGTGGTGCATTGAAAACAAGCCCTGTGTAAAAAAACGTGGAAATTGGCCTCTTGGCCTCAGCTCTTCTACGAACTCTATTAACAAGCATCTAGAAAATTTGAAACGTTCAGAGCTTCAAGGAAAACTTCTAAATCAGCTGCTTTTTGTCGTCTAATATAAGCCCGGGTAAGGGAGTCGCAAACAATTAAAAATAGCATCTCACCTCCATAAGCACGAGCTCCCACATCGTGCACTGTGCGGACCGGTTCGTGAATGGAAGCATGCGTACCAACGGAAAAATTTTTCACCTGGAAAAAATTATTCAGCGAGCGAATCAAAATTAATTATTATGTTACACACATAATTTGAAGACCGTTCACAAATTTTACTACTCGCCTGTACATTCTGATGAATTCACATTTATTCACTTTCATCAAATACATTCAACATTTTTTAGCTCACGAGTCATTCGAAATTCAGGAATAACCAATGAACTTTTTTTTATTTTTCCTCATTAAAAAAAGATTGAATTTGAAGTGCTCCAAAAGATTTTATCCAATTTTTTCGAGAATTTGTGTCAATTGCAAATATCTAAATGGAAAATGTTTGAATAGCGAAAATAGGGATAGGGAACTCACGTGGAGTAGCTGGGGTTGACAGAAATTTTCAAAAAAAAACATTTGTCGGAGAAGTCATCACATATGATCTGAGGCGTGTCGACTGACACGTCGACGTGAGGATGGTGATGATGGAGGCGTGATTCTCCTAGGGCGAGTCTTTAACACCTATCTGGTACCCGTGGGTACACCTAAGGCATTAAATAATTATGCGCTGCCTCACCGAATGACGAGGTCGCAAAACGGTCTGGCTAACGGGTCACAGCTATCACGTTGAACAGTAGGTAATTTATATTATATGATCAGCAGGGCAGAAATATCTTGATGGTAAAAGAGATGCCAAGCGAGCTGTAGCCGTCGCGAAAGCCGCTCACTATGATGAAGTCATTAGGAAGATGGACACGAGGGATGGCGAGCGCCTGGTTTATCGTCTTGCTAATTCCGACACTAAGCGGAAGACATTGAAAAGTTTCATGGCTTTAATGATGAGCGTGGAGATCTGCTGACGGATCACAAGAAAGTATTGGAACGGTGGAGCTACTACTTTGAGAGAATATGTACGGAAGAATTTGATCATCCTCCCATCCCCCAAGCTGCGCCTTGCTATGGTCCGGTACAGCGTATCACAGTTGATGAAGTGAAAGCGGCGCTGAAACGGATGAGACCTGGTAAGGCGACTGGGCCTGATGATATCGCGGCCGAGCTGTGGAAATCGAAACACTGGAATTCAGCAGTCTGGCTGACAAAGTTCTTCAACCAGGTCGTCACAGAGATGAAAATCCCGGCGGACTGGCAACATAGCACAACTATTCCAATCTGGAAAAGGAAAGGCAGCCCTGCCGACTGTGTCAACTACCGGCCTATACGACTACTCTCTCATAGCATGAAGATATTCGAGCGAATACTCGATGGTCGCATTCGAGAAATTGTGAAACTGTCCAGTAACCAGTGTGGATTTGTTTTCTCTTGTGGCACCACCTATGCCATACACGCCGCAAGACTCCTGGCTGAGAAGCATCGGGAGAAGAAGAAACCGCTTCATTTTGCTCTCATCGATTTGGAGAAGGCCTTCGATCGTGTTCCGCATGAGGTTAACTGGTATGCCCTGCGAGTGCTTTCCGTGCCTGAAAAACTCATTGAGTGAGTGCGAGCTATCTAGAACGACGCAAGGAGCCGCTTACGAGCTGCCGCTGGCACGTCTAAAGAATTTTCGATTTCAGAGGGTGTGCATCAAGGCTCGGCTCTATCCCCACTGCTGTTTGTCATTGTTATGAATGCAGTCACGAAAGACTTGCAGAAGCCGGCACAGTGGACGTTGCTGTATGCGGATGATGTGATGCTGGTTTCCGAGGACAAAAATGATCTCGACTAATAAGCACAGGTCTGGAGTGACCGTCTTGCGCAGTTCGGCCTGCGACTAAACGTCAGGAAGACCGAGTACTTAACAACCGACCCAAATGAGCTCGGCAGTATAAGAATAAATGGCACGAATCTACCGCGCACGGACACTTTCAAGTATCTCGGATCGACAATTACTGCTGACGGCGGCATTGTTCATGAGATGACTGCCCGTATCAATGCTGCTTGGTCTAAGTGGCGCTCAACAACCGGTGTCTTATGCGATAAGAAGATTCCTGATCACCTGAAGTCGAAAGTGTACAGGTCTGTAATACGACCTGTTGCACTCTATGGAGCTGAGTGCTGGCCAGCGACCAAGGAGGCAAAACGTCGTCTGAGTGTCATGGAAACGAAAATGCTGCTATGGATGCCGGCATCACGCGTCTCGATCATGTTTCCAATAAAGACATCCGGAAGCGATTTGGTGTTGCTCCCATTGCTGAAAAGCTACGAGAATCAAGATTGAGATGGCATGGTCATGTTCTGCAAGGCAAAGACGATTCCGTTCGAAAAATCGCTCTTGATTTAGAACTCCATGGCAGGAGAATGGACGGACGTCCGAAGCAGCGATGACTGCACACATTGCACAACGATCTGAAGGCTGGTGACTTACATCCCGATCAAGCGCACGATCGAGAAAAGTGGCGCCAACGAACTATTCATGCGGACCCTGCAAGGAAGCGGGACAAACGCTAAAAAAGAAGAAGAAGAAGATCAGCAGGGCATACTGAATACTGACCGAAATGTGAAATTTTATCGAGGAGTTTGTTGAAGTCAATTTTCATCTGAACAAAAAAAACATATTTAGTTGCCTAGATGGTACAAATTCAGATTTTCGGCGTTTTGCCAGAAGTTCAAATAGCTTCGAAACCTTACCGTTGTTCTAAATAACGAAAGCAATTAAAGCAGAGGTATAAAAAACAAGACAATTCGAAGCAGAGGTGTAGAGAGTAAAAGAAAACGAAGTCGATGTAAGAGACGCCAACCGTGATGTTTGAAAACAATGCGGTCGACTGGCTCGCAAAGAGCTCGCGACGAGGCTCAGGCGTACGGTGTGGCGATCACAGAGGGGGGCCGCAGCCTCAGACGCCGGGTAGGGGGGGGGGCGCAGGCCCTTTCCCTCCTACCGTACCGAGCAGATTTTTTCGCAAAACCGGCGATTTGCGGCCATTTCGCGCGCACAAAGCGCCACATAGCCATAACTTGTATCAGAGTCCTACGAATTCAATTTAATGCCATTTTTGAACAGCTTTCAACGAGTAAAAAAAGTGATGCGAAAAAATTGAGTCAATACCCGAAATCAATCAAAAAATTTTTCACTCAAAAATCCCTCATTGTGAACTGATCAGGCGGTCATCATAAGAGAAATCTGACATGTTTCGATCTGTGGTCATTGGGGATCACAGAAAGAAAAACAAATATTACGATGAAACACCGGGGTCAGAAAGAGTTTTCACGTGCCATCGCGTTCGCCTCACTAAGAGGAACATGAAAATTCTGAAAATTCATTCCGTCAATTTTGAAGTGAGTTGTGGCGATGGGGCGCTCTGTGCTAGCAAAAAAATGCAACAAAACGTTTGCAGAAAATTTACTCGGTGCTGCACTTCTTTTTCAGACCTCGCAATTGAGTGTGAAATCTACTGAAAGGCTCTTTTCGTTTGGAAGAGTTTCAAGAAATGTAGCGGTGGAGGCTTGCGTTCACGTGTTCCACAATAATAGATGTACTGGCGTCATTTATTACCCTTTTATTTTCTTGCTTTCGCCCCTGCGGTGTGACATCTAAATTCTGTTTCAGCCGTCTGAGACTTACAAGCAGCACCAGGTAACTGGCGAGAATGTTGTGTACTCATGACTGAAAACTTGCAGCCCATCAGACACGGTGGAGCATCGTCATTTGAGGGAACCCGAAATTAATTACCTGTGCTACAGATCGTTAGGTAAATCTCCTATTAATCATGGTTGGTGAACCAAATAGGAAGTACTCTTTCATAAAAAGTATTTGGGTGAGGTTCATTGCATATCGTACTGCGTCGTGATCACAAGGGTCAATTTGTGAGCTCCGCAGTCATCAGCAGATCATTTCTTGCGGGTCCCGAAACTTTGTTGCTGGTTATATTCTTTCAATAATCCTTAGATACCTGGCATCCTACCGGTCGTAACGGAAGCCCCACCACAACTGCTTCAAGAAAGAGAATTAAGACGTTTAATAAAGAATGCTCAAAGACTCATCGAGAGGCCAGCTTGCTGTGTCTGGGAATCTAAAGAAGTTGAGCGTTTCCGTGAGACATGCAAGGTGCCACGTGCGAACTTATTCTGAATTTCCACAATAGTTAATGAACGATTGACAGGAGATGCAGTTCTCAATAAAAAGACTATCTATTCTTTTCCGTTCCCGGCGTGATCATCTGTTAGAGGTGAGATCGGGAGGTTTTCGTCGATGACTTACGTCAACAGATCGTGTTTCATGTTAACAGCGATCTGCTTAATCACACCTGTAGGCTCTTCTCGCTTCGTAATGAGCTCCACAAGCAACTGTTCCTGTCTTCATCGTGCAATTACGAGTGGAAATTCTTTGGCAAAATTAAATGCCTTTTCAGATGTAGTGTAGGCTATGACAGTAGACGTTATTACAGCTCCGGTGGCTCGCTTCAAGCCTTCCTTCTCATGGCTATAGTTGTGTCATCTCATCGTCTGGCGAAGTAATCTCAACCCATTTCTGCACGTTCAAAAATCTGTAGATAGTTTTTTTAAGATAGGACACCTTGTCATAGTCAAAGTGAGCTGTGTCGAAGACAGTATTCACCCTCCCTTGGCTGTCGCCGTGGGAGCGGGGCCTCTCTGTACCTTGCCGTGCTCTGTTGGATCTGTATTCTACGCACTTTCCAGAATGAGGGGCGAGTATGTCGCTTTCTTCGTTCTACTGGGATTGATTCTGATCTGGATCCCCATCTAATAGATCTAGTATGCCAATCCTCGCGGTCTGACTACTGTCGCAAAGCTTGCTGCAGGAAAGTTTGCAGCAATAGAGAGTGTTGTCTTGCTAGTGTTGTCTCTCACACCATTGGCCCATTTCACCACTTTTTTGTCCGTAGTAAGTAAAAAAGGTTTGGCGCGAAGATACACGCCGTTGAATCGAACAGTAAAATCGACATATAAAAAATTGACATGAACTACGTCTTTCCCAAACCATCTTATAACTGAGGTAGCAGGCCGAAAGTTGTGAAACGGACGCTAGATTCGTCTTCAGCGCCCTGAATTACACCCCTAGTCAAGATTTCAGCCAAATCCGAGATACTGACCAGAGGTCGGAAAACGACTGGCTGGAATTACACGTCAGGGGACGTCGAAAAAATAATTTTTCTGGATTATACTGTTGCGGTGTTTATTTTGAAGGGGACCATCAAAAAAGCTGTCGGCCGAGTCCCATGTCGATCCGACCATTTTGAGCCGATTACGACCGGTGTGACGGCTGTAGATGTGACGGTGTGATTTGAGCCTTAAAGGCAGTGTTCACGATGATTTCGTTCCCGAGTTTTCCCCTCAAAACAAAGCGTTGGCCACCGAGTGTTACAGAAATTACGAAGAAACGGCGAGAAACGCCCTAAGACGTCATATTTCAGTGACATTAATCTCTGGCCTGGACTAGTTGTCCAGTTGTATGAACATGTTCACGGTGGTTGTCACCGGTGAAAAATGGGATCAGTCGAGAATGGAAGAATAATCCAGGCAAAATAGTACTAGGTAGGGTCCGAAGAAGACAACGGAGCAACAGAAAGCAATTAATTGTAAAGGACGGGCCCACAAATGATTTCATTGTCACAACGAACAGTTCCTGTGAGAGTAAAGAGGTGGGGTGAGAGTAAAGGATTTCGTGACCTTCTGGTGCATTTTTCTCGATTCCTTCGTCATTTTTGTTCTACCCGGGGGCCAAACAATCGATTTAGCTATAAATCTCAGAATCGAAGATTATCGTGAACACTGCCTTTACAAACAAGCCTCATCACACCGTGTGATTTTTGCGATAAAGGCCTCTAGATCAGTTTTCAAAGCTTTATCAGATAGAAAAGTGAGAAAACTACTTAGTTAGTCCTTTCAGAAGCCAAGCAGTCGACTATGAGTGTGTCATTCGGGGCGCTGAAAAAGCAAAAAACCGCTGTTTGGAATTACACGTCAGGGGAGGTCGAAAAAATAATTTTTTTGGATTAGGCTGTTGCAGTGTTTATTTTGAAGGGGACCGTCAAAAAAAGCTGTCGGCCGAATCCCCGGTCGATCCGACAATTTTAAGCCGATTACGGCCGGTGTGACTTGATCTATAACGTTCGTTTTTGCTGAAAAATGGTTTGGAAGCATTGTTCGGAAGAGACTCTCAAATTGGTTCGCACAAGGGTCTAAAGTTACAACCTCGGTGGGAGGGGGCCGCACCGGATCCAAAGCTGGAGGAGGGGGCGCACCTCTCACTGGCCGGTCACACCGCTACGCCTTACCCTGCTCGCGACCCGCTATACCACTTCTACTCGCGCTCGCGACCAGCTTTACCCATAGAAGGTGGCGAGCGGAGGCGAGGGGCAGCGGGCGGCAAGCACTCCAAAATGAGGGGTTAGCGGGTGGCGAGCAAGACCCGAAAATGCGCGCGGGTCGCGAGCCCCGAGTTCCTGAGTATTTTATGGTTGTGGGTCATAAGTTTCAAAAATTGTTCTCATACGACAATATCTGTTAGATGTTTCATCATTCCAAAATGGAAATCGTGGAGCAAAATTGAAGTCAGAAAGGGACCCTTTGGGAAAAATATGTGAATTTTCTGAAATTTTAGCATCCTGGAAAATATGACGATTTGGTAATGCGATTTATAAGTAAAAAACAAGTTTCAAAAATATCTCGAAATATCTTAAAAAAATGATTTGGCGTAGAATAGCCCGTAGTAATAAAAAAGCTAGGAAATGAAGTGAAATAACCAAAAATACCATTTGGTGGACGATCATTTCACAAGCTTCTCCGTTAAACTTATCAAAACGAAATCAAGCTCGCAACGGAAACGTTAAGCCATTTTTGAACGGAAACGTTAAGCGTTAAGCCATTTTTGTAATAAGGAATCGGCATAGGTCAAGCTAGGTGAACGCAACGCTCCATGCCATATCGTGCTTGATTTCGCTTTGATAAGTTTGACGGAGAAGCTTGTGGAATGATCGATCACCAATCGTATTTTTGTTTATTTCACTTCATTTCCTGACTTTTTTATTACACCAGGCTATTCTACGCAAAATCATTTTAAAGATATTTCAAGATATTTTTGAAACTTGTTTTTTACTTATAAATCGCTTTACCAAATCGGGAAATGTCTCCTGTTCAATTCGAGCACGGTCTTTCCGAATATGCCATGGATTTTGCAACAGACTTCATATTAACAAGTTTTTACTGGTTAATGTTACTACCCTGTTTTTCACAGTTTTTTTCAATCCTCGTGTATTGAGCTCGCGTTCCATTCCTTGAACCGTAGCGCGTTAGAAAAGTTAGATTTTATTCGTTGAATCCAAGCCTGGCTGTCTTCGAAAGACAATTAATTGGGCGGAGCTTGGCGGGCTACCGGGTTCAGAGTACTTGCCGAAATGTCGCATTTTTTGAACGATATATTTGAAAAGCTTACGAATGTTATCAGCTTTTGAATGTTTGAAAATTTGGAAAAACATTCCAAGAAGTAGAGCAAATCAATTGTATCGCCGACGCAATCATAAAAATACGTTTTCTTATCCGTTCTCGCAAAATCGCAGGCAAATTAGCGGCTACGGGGATCGAACCTCTACCTTCTGTGTATAAACTCCGCTTCCTTCTTGTTGCTCCATCCGTTAGTGAAGGTAGCGAGGAGATTCGGTGAAGACTCCGGGGTAATGATTCATCTTCAATTGCACTATTTTCCATTTCAGGACCATTTCGTTGCTATGGTGTGATCAATACATTTATACCTATTAATATTGCATAAGCTGGTAAAATAGTGATAGATTGACAGCGTAGCGGTGGATTACAAGCTTGTAACCTGGACTTGTAGTAACCTGTTAACGTGAGATCCGTTGCGAAATCCGATAGAAGACTTGAAGAGAGCGTGTCCGAATCGACCACTGATATTTTACAGGACTAGCGAGGAAAGTACTCACACCAAACCATCGTTCGGAGCGGAACGTCCCAATTATGACGCCACCGCCCGTACAGAAGCCGAGAGTCGAAAAGCAACAGCGACTCTCGTCCGGTTGCAATAGCAGCTTCTGCTCCCGTCCGGTTTCTCTCAGGGCGACTGCTTTGCCATCACGAGAGATTGGGATAGGATTGGTTGTTCTTTGAGTGATATCATGCGTGTCACGTGATCGACCGCCATAAAAGGCGTCTAGTCTCAGTTGGCCTTCCGAGGCCTCTCCTGAAAGGTGACTTTGGGTCTCTCTCTGAAGGACAATTTTTGACCGCCGATAGGAACCCAAATGGCCCACGGTGGGGAAGGCTTTTTCATTGTGGACCATGCCGGGGATGGTATCCTGTTGCGGTCTGTGGCAGGATTAACCTCCCTGCCCACAGGCTGTGGCAAACACCTTATCCTCGTCTTCGTGAGAAAAAGCGGGAGTAAAGAAAAATCAGCGGTGGGAAAAATTGAAAATCGCCCGGACGTAAACGGAAAATACAACCGTAT
This sequence comes from Aplectana chamaeleonis, assembly GCA_029168955.1. Lineage (NCBI taxonomy): Eukaryota > Metazoa > Nematoda > Chromadorea > Rhabditida > Cosmocercidae > Aplectana > Aplectana chamaeleonis. The sequence continues at coordinate 114,055 of JAPDOI010001230.1, read as the reverse complement.
AGAGCTCCGAGCGGAACCGCGGTCACCCGGACTGCAGCCGCGGTCGTCCGAGTAGGTAACAGATTTTTGCTTGGAGCGGAGAGACTGCGTCGATTGCGTTGTTCTCCGGGGTCCGCTCCGACCGGCGATTTGTCTGAGTAAAGGTGTCTGCAGAGTTGAAGTCGCGGCGTTGCTCGCAGCGCCGCACAGAGCTGGGTGATGCAATATCGATTACGTTTGGCAAAGGGCGACCGACGCGGCGTGAAAGACGACGAGAGGGCACCGTAGAGAGTTCTGACGCTGCGACCGCCGTGTGTCACTGCCAGCGAGCGGCAACCGGCGCGGCGACGATAATGATCTGAAACATTTTTGTCGCCGCCTCAAGGTTGTCGCTCGGCGACCACTGGCCGGTCACTGCAACTCTGCAGACCCCTGAAGGGAGAAAGAATTATGAAAAACGGGCAGGAATCGGGTGAAAATCGCCTGGATCAGCCGGTCCACCCGGTCAGCGGTCAACAGAATAGAAGAATTGTCTATCCAAAGGAATAGTTAGTCGTAGATGTGCTCAATACGCTTTTATTACATGAAAGGCCTTTATTCGAAAATGCAAAACACATCATCAGAAGATTTTTGTGTGGAAGAGTCATCAAGGAAGTCACTTTGTTATTGAAAAGTAGGTTTTTTTTTTGCCAACACTACCTTTCATTTTATTTTTGAAGACTGAAGTGTTGGTTAAAAGGTTTAACGCAATCGGTCTTCGATACTTTGTTTGCTAATACTAGTGACCCTTCGGGTCACTAGCCCGTAACAACCACGTTATTTGAAGGCGCGTGCCCCTGGCAGTAGCGTAGTTGCGCATTTCAAAAACGAGCAGACAGGCAAACATGACGACGAAAGCATTTGACCTGTTCAATGCTTCAATTTCTTCAATCAGGCTGCGTTCATAGGTGGTGGCACGCAATGACGACACGTATACTTAGCACACCCAGAACTTTCCGCCGCTGCCCTCTGGCGCCGGTCATATCTCGCTTACACCCGAAATGGCTATTTCATAACTCTTAGCAGAGAGCGAGCTCTGTGAAACGAAAATCCAACTTCGTCGCCGGCGGGTTCGCCGGCCACCCTCCGCGTAGTAATGGTTAGGCTTCGCCGAACGACGGCTTTTCCGACCTTCCTCCGCTTAGTATTCGTTCGGCTATGCCGAACGATGGGCCGGCTTCGCCGACCCCCGTCCCCGTACGTAGTATTCGTTCTGCTTCGCCGAACGATGGCACCTCTACGTAGTTTTCGTTTGGCTTCGCCAGAAGATGGGCCGGCTTCGCCGCCCACCCTCCGCCTAGTATTAGTTCGGCTTCGCCGGCCACCCTCTCTCTACGTAGTATTCGTTTGGCTTCGCCGAACAATGGGCCCGCTTCTCCGGCCACCCTCTGCGTAGTAATCGTTCGGCTTCGCCGAACGATGGGCCGGCTTTGCCGACCCCCCTCCTACGTATTATTCGTTCGGCTTCGCCAAACAACGGGCCAGCTTGGTGGGCCACCATACGTGTAGTATTCGATCGGCTTCGCCGAACGATGGGCTAGCTTTGCCGACCCCCCTCTCTACGTATAATTCGTTCGGCTTCGCCGAACGATGGGCCAGCTTCGCCGACCCCCCTCTCTCTACGTAGTATTCGTTTGGCTTCGCCGAACTATGGACCGGCTTCGCCGAACGATGGACCGGCTTCGCCGACCCCCGTCACTCTGCGTAGTATTCGGTCGGCTTCGCCGAACAAAGGGCCGGCTTCGCCGGCCACCCTCCATGTAGTATTCGTTCGGCTTCGCCGAACGATGGAGCCAGCGGTGGGCCACCCTACGTGTAGTATTCGATCGGCTTCGCCGAACGATGGGCTAGATTTGCCGACCCCCCTCTCTCTACGTAGTATTCGTTTGGCTTCGCCGAACAATGGGCCCGCTTCTCCGGCCACCCTCCGCGTAGTAATCGTTTGGCTTCGCCGAACGATGGGCCGGCTTTGCCGACCCCCCTCCTACGTATTATTCGTTCGGCTTCGCCAAACAACGGGCCAGCTTGGTGGGCCACCATACGTGTAGTATTCGATCGGCTTCGCCGAACGATGGGCTAGCTTTGCCGACCCCCTCTCTACGTAGTATTCGTTCGGCTTCGCCGAACGATGGGCCAGCTTCGCCGACCCCCCTCTCTCTACGTAGTATTCGTTTGGCTTCGCCGGACGATGGACCGGCTTCGCCGAACGATGGACCGGCTTCGCCGACCCCCGTCACTCTGCGTAGTATTCGGTCGGCTTCGCCGAACAAAGGGCCGGCTTCGCCGGCCACCCTCCATGTAGTATTCGTTCGGCTTTGCCGAACGATGGGTCGGCTTGGTGGGCCACCCTACGTGTAGTATTCGTTCGGCTTCCCCCAACGATGGGCCAGCTTCGCCGACCCCCCTCTCTCTACGTAGTATTCGTTCGGCTTCGCCGAACAATGGGCCCGCTTCTCCGGCCACCCTCCGCGTAGTAATCGTTCGGCTTCGCCGAACGATGGGCCGGCTTCGCCGACCCTCCTACGTAGTATTCGTTCGGCTTCGCCAAACAACGGGTCGGCTTGGTGGGCCACCCTACGTGGAGTATTCGTTCGGCTGCGCCGAAGGATGGGCCAGCTTCGCCGACCCCCTCTCTCTCTACGTAGTATTCGTTCGGCTTCGCCAAACGATGGGCCAGCTTCGCCGACCCCCCTCTCTCTACGTAGTATTCGTTCGGCTCCGTCGAACGAAGGGCCAGCAGTGGGCCACCCTCCGTGTAGTCTTCGTTCGGCTTCGCCGAACAATGGGCCCGCTTCTCCGGCCACCCTCCGCGTAGTATTCGTTCGGCTTCGCCGAACGATGGGCCGGCTTCGCCGACCCCCCTCCCCCTACGTAGTATTCGTTCGACTTTGCCGAACGATGCGCCGGCTTGGTGGGCCACCCTACGTGTAGTATTCGTTCCGCTTCGCCGAAGGATGGGCCAGCTTCGCCGACCCCCTCTCTCCTACGTAGTATTCGTTCGGCTTCGCCAAACGATGGGCCAGCTTCGCCGACCCCCTCTCTACGTAGTATTCGTTCGGCTCCGTCGAACGAAGGGCCAGGCTTGGGCCACCCTCCGTGTAGTATTCGTTCGGCTCCGCCGAACAATGGGCCCGCTTCTCCGGCCACCCTCCGCGTAGTATTCGTTCGGCTTCGCCGAACGATAGGCCAGCTTCGCCGACCCCTCTTTCTCTACGTAGTAATCATTCGGCTTCGGCGAACGATGGGCCAGCAGTGGGCCACCCTCCGTGTAGTATTCGTTCGGCTTCGCCGAACAATGGGCCCGCTTCTCCGGCCACCCTCCGCGTAGTATTCGTTCGGCTTTGCCGAACGATGGGCCAGCTTCGCCGACCCCTCTCTCTACGTAGTATTCGTTCGGCTGCGCCGAACAATGGGCCAGCTTCGCCGACCCCCCTCACTCTACGTAGTATTCGTTCGGCTTCGCCGATCCCCCTCCTACGTAGTATTCGTTCGGCTTCGCCGAAGGATGGGCCAGCTTCGCCGACCCCCTCTCTCTCTACGTAGTATTCGTTCGGCTCCGCCAAACGACGGGCCGGCTTGGTGGGCCACCCTCCGTTTAGTATTCGTTCGGCTTCGCCGAACAATGGGCCCGCTTCTCCGGCCCCCCTCCGCGTAGTATTCGTTCGGCTTCGCCGACCGATGGAATGGCTTCGCCGACCCCCCTCCCTCTACGTAGTATTCGTTCGGCTTTGCCGAACGATGCGCCTGCCTGGTGGGCCACCCTACGTGTAGTATTCGTTCGGCTTCGCCGAACGATAAACCAGCAGTGGGCCACCCTCCGTGTAGTTTTCGTTCGGCTTCGCCAAACGATGATCCGGCTTCTCCGGCCACCATCCACGTAGTATTCATTCGGCTTCGCCGAACGATGGGACAACTTCGCCGACCCCACTCCCCTACGTAGTGTTCGTTCGGTCGCGTCGAACGAAGGGCCGGCTTGGTGGGCCACCCTCCGTGTAGTATCTGTTCGGCTTCGCCGAACAATGGGCCCGCTTCTCCGGCCACCTCTCCGCGTAGTATTCGTTCGGCTTCGCCGAACGATGGAGCCAACTTCGCCGACCCCCTCCCTCTACGTAGTATTCGTTCGACTTCGCCGAACGATGCGCCAGCTTCGCCGACCCCCTCTCTACGTGTAGTATTCGTTCGGCTTCGCGAAACAATGGGCCAGCTTCGCCGACCCCTCTCTCTACGTAGTATTCGTTCGGCTCCGTCGAACGAAGGGCCAACAGTGGGCCACCCTCCGTGTAGTATTCGTTCGGCTTCGCCGAACAATGGGCCCGCTTCTCCGGCCACCCTCCGCGTAGTATTCGTTCGGCTTCGCCGAACGATGGGCCGGCTTCGCCGACCCCCTCCCTACGTAGTATTCGTTCGACTTTGCCGAACGATGCGCCGGCTTGGTGGGCCACCCTACGTGTAGTATTCGTTCGGCTCCGCCGACCATTGGCCCCGCCTCTCCGGCCACCCTGCGCGTAGTATTCGTTCGGCTTCGGCGAACGATGGGCCGGCCTCGCCGACCCCCTCTCCTACGTAGTATTCGTTCGGCTTCGCCGAACGAATACGCCAGCTTCGCCGACCCCCCCCCCTCTCTACGGAGTATTCGTTCGGCTTCGCCGGAGGAGGGGGCAGCGTCGCCGGCCCCTCTCTCTACGTAGGATTCGTTCGGCTTCGCCAAGCGATGGGCCAGCTTCGCCGAGCCCCCTCACTCTACGTAGTATTCGTTCGGCTCCGCCGAACGAAGGGCCGGCTTGGTGGGCCACCCTCCGTGTAGTATTCGTTCGGCTTCGCCGAACAATGAGCCCTTCTCCGGCCACCCTCCGCGTAGTATTCGTTCGGCTTCGCCGAACGATGGGCCAGCTTCGCCGACCCCTCCCCTACGTAGTATTCGTTCGACTTTGCCGAACGATGCGCCGGCTTGGTGAGCCACCCTACGTAGTATTCGTTCGGCTTCGTCAAACGATGGGCCAGCTTCGCCGACCCCCTCTCTCTACGTAGTATTCGTTCGGCTCCGTCGAACGAAGGCCGGCTTAGTGGGCCACCCTCCGTGTAGTATTCGTTCGGCTCCGCCGAACAATGGGCCCGCTTCTCCGGCCACCCTCCGCGTAGTATTCGTTCGGCTTCGCCGAACGATAGGCCAGCTTCGCCGACCCCTCTCCTACGTAGTATTCGTTCGGCTTCGCCGAAGGATGCGCCAGCTTCGCCGACCCCCTCCTACGTAGTATTCGTTCGGCTTCGCCGAACAATGGGCCCGCTTCTCCGGCCACCCTCCGCGTAGTATTCGTTCGGCTTCGGCGATCGATGACCAACTTCGCCGATCCCCCTCCTACGTAGTATTCGTTCGGCTTCGCCGAAGGATGGGCCAGCTTCGCCGACCCCCTCTCTCTCTACGTAGTATTCGTTCGGCTTCGCCAAACGATGGGCCAGCTTCGCCGACCCCCCTCACTCTACGTAGTATTCGTTCGGCTCCGCCGAACAATGGGCCCGCTTCTCCGGCCACCCTCCGCGTAGTATTCGTTCGGCTTCGCCGAACAATGGGCTCGCTTCTCCGGCCACCCTCCGCGTAGTATTCGTTCGGCTTCGCCGAACGATAGACCAGCTTCTCCGACCCCCCTCCTTCAACGTAGTACTCGTTCGACTTTGCCGAACGATGCGCCGGCTTGGTGGGCCACCCTACGTGTAGTATTCGTTCGGCTTCGCCAAACGATGGGCCAGCTTCGCCGACCCCCCCTCTCTCTACGTAGTATTCGTTCGGCTCCGTCGAACGAAGGGCCGGCTTGGTGGGCCACCCTCCGTGTAGTATTCGTTCGGCTTCGCCGAACAATGGGCCCGCTTCTCCGGCCACCCTCCGCGTAGTATTCGTTCGGCTTCGCCGAACGATGGGCCGGCTTCGCCGGCCACCCTCCTACGTAGTATTTGTTCGGCTTCGCCGAACGATGCGCCGGCTTGGTGGGCCACCCTACGTGTAGTATTCGTTCGGCTTCGCCGAACAATGGGCCCGCTTCTCCGGCCACCCTCCGCGTAGTATTCGTTCGGCTTCGCCGAACGATGGGCCAGCTTCGCCGACCCCCCTCTCTCCACGTAGTATTCGTTCGGATTCGCCGAAGGATGGGCCGGCTTCGCCGACCCCCCTCCTACGTAGTATTCGTTCGGCTTCGCCAAACGACAGGCCGGCTTGGTGGGCCACCCCACGTGTAGTATTCGTTCGGCTTCGCCGACCCCTCTCCTACGTAGTATTCGTTCGGCTTCGCCGAAGGATGGGCCAGCTTCGCCGACCCCCTCTTTACGTAGTATTCTTTCGGCTCCGTCGAACGACAGGCCAGCAGTGGGCCACCCACGTGTAGTATTCGTTCGGCTTCGCCGACCTCTCTCCTACGTAGTATTCGTTCGGCTTCGCCGAAGGATGGGCCAGCTTCGCCGACCCCTCTTTACGTAGTATTCGTTCGGCTCCGTCGAACGATGGGCCGGCGGTGGGCCACCCTCCGTGTAGTATTCGTTCGGCTTCGCCGAACAATGGGCCCGCTTCTCCGGCCACCCTCCGCGTAGTATTCTTTCGGCTTCGCCGAACGATAGGCCAGCTTCGCCGACCCCCCTCCCTCTACGTAGTATTCGTTCGGCTTTGCCGAACGATGCGCCGGCTTGGTGGGCCACCCTACGTGTAGTATTCATTCGGCTTCGCCAAACGACGGGCCGGCTTGGTGGGCCATCCTACGTGTAGTTTTCGTTCGGCTTCGCCGGACGATAGCCCAGCTTCGCCGGCCACCCTCCGCGTAGTATTCGTTCGGCTTCGCCGAACGATGGAGCCAGCTTCGCCGACCCCTCTCTCTCACGTAGTATTCGTTCGGCTTCGCCGAACGATGGGCCGGCTTCGCCGACCCCCCTCCCTCTACGTAGTATTTGTTCGGCTTTGCCGAACGATGCGCCGGCCTGGTGGGCCACCCTACGTGTAGTATTTGTTCGGCTTCGCCGAACGATAGGCCGGCTTGGTGGGCCACCCTACGTGTAGTTTTCGTTCGGCTTCGCCAAACGATAGGCCAGCTTCTCCGGCCACCCTCCGCGTAGTATTCGTTCGGCTTCGCCAAACGATAGGCCAGCTTCTCCGGCCACCCTCCGCGTAGTATTCGTTCGGCTTCGCCGAACGATGGGCCGGCTTCACCGACCTCCTCTCTCTACGTAGTATTCGTGTGTAGTATTCGTTCGGCTTCTCCGAACGATAGGCCAGCTTCGCCGACCCCCCTCTCTCTACGTAGTATTCGTTCGGCTGCGCCGAACAATGGGCCCCTTCTCCGGCCACCCTCCGCGTAGTATTCGTTCGGCTTCGCCGACCCCCCTCCTACGTAGTATTCGTTCGGCTTCGCCAAACGACGGGCCGGCTTGGTGGGCCACCCTACGTGTAGTATTCGTTCGGCTTCGCCGAACGATGGGCCAGCTTCACCGACCCCCCTCCCTCTACGTAGTTTTCGTTTGGCTTGGCCAGAAGATGGGCCGGCTACGCCAGCTACCCTCCGCTTACTATTCGCTCGGCTCCGCCGAACGATGGTCAGGCTTCGCCGATCCCCCCCTCCCTCTACGTAGTATTTGTTTGGCTTCGCCGAGCGATGGGCGGGCTTGGCGGGCCACCGTTCATGTAATATTCGTATTCGTGTAATACACAGCAAAACAAAACTGAAAAACAACAGCGAAAAACAAAAAAAAACAACAAATTTCAATGGAATTTCCATTATGAGTCATCAGCTGGCTAGAGGCCAGCCTGCAGGGTTTCCACGCGAAACCCGCATTCATTTTCAGGAACCAGGAAAAAAGTGTATTTCATGTGTATAGGATATCTGTACCAAATTTTCGCGCTCCCCCTAATCTTCATTTTCAAATCAAAATTTTTGCGACCCCCCCCCAACTCCCGTCGCGACATTCCGCAACCCCGTTTGACCATGACGTATACAAGACACGAATCGGATTCAGCTGACGATGAACAGCATCCACGACGATGGCCTCATCAGGATGCTTTTTAGGCGAAATAATTTTTTAGCTATGATAACCTAGAAAGTTGCCCCCAAAATAACATCAGTAATATAAGAAAATGCCTCCCTTATCCACTCAGTTCCGGACTGTTTCTGGAAACCACCTCCTCTCCTCCAGACTGGTAGTGAATGCGATTTCCAGATCAGATGTTTTTATACAAAAGATTGCAGCGCGAGAACAGCTGTGTCTCCCGAGGCCGTCATGAAATCCTACATTACGGTGGGTATACGATAATTTGGTAAAAGTATCAGATTTCAGTTAAAATGCCTTTTCAGGGGTTATTTGGTACGCTAAATACAAATTTGATAACTACGTGTCGAGGGGGATCCTGAAAAAGAAAACAGAACTTTTTTTCAAAATCTTGGTCAACAGGGGGAGGGTCGTAGCCTCGCCGAAAATTGCCGCAACGGTCTGCTAAACCCTGGCAGAGTTGAGCAGGTTTTCGACATGGCACAACGGGTGGAGATCGTAGAAATATTGAAAATTTTCGAAAAAAAAAATGAAATTTCAAGGGGCTCGTGAAAGTTTTGGAGAAAAATGGGAATTTCTCCAAGCCATTTCGTAGAGCAAAATTAGTTGGGAATTCTAAGAGAAGGTCTTTTATAACCAAAAGTTTGAAATTTTCCCAAATTTGTCCCCCAAAAAGCTGAAACAAATTCTCATCCCGAGACCAAGTGGGAGAGGTTGCGGTTCACAGGGGGGGGTCGTAGCTTCGCTGAGAATTGGCGCAACGAACTGCTCAGCCCTGAAAGCAGGTATACTGGGTCATCTCTTGGGCATCTATAGTATTATTGCGCAGTACCCCGTTCCGAGCTGCTGGTTACAAGAAGTTATAAGCTTAGGACTGCCGTTTTTGCACTTTTCTTACCACCCAAAAAATCGCATTTCTCGAGCTTTGAACAGAGTAATAGCGTTTTCGACTCATACGCATTGTTGGTTGAACATTTACTGCTACCAATTAAGGGGCTCTGGAAGCGTTCAGGAAGTGTTTCAGATTTGACTTGAAACTTTCCCGTGAGGGTTCTTTGATTTGCTGATCACGATTTTATTTGTGGGTTTTCCAAAGTATTCAACTCAATTCCTTCAAAGCGTACCCTTGCGGGAATTCGTAAGGAAAGTGCTTAACCCGAATCTGACGTCTGTTTATCGATTTCTGACAGTTACGCCTTCTGCACAGTGGAAAAGGCGAGCGAGCGAGCAATGATGAGGGCTGCTGCGTGCGACCCGTATATTCTACGCAAATTCTCGTTACAGCACTCGATCGATCGACCCACCCAGTCCTGATCCGTACTAGAAAGGCGATCCCAGCTGCGATCGACGTTACTTCCCCACGGCCTGCAGCATCCCAATGGTCAAAATTATCCTCACCCTGATCTCCCAGAGAGCGACACCGGGTCACCCTCCACGGCAAGCCACAGAATGTCGAGTAATCACTCAGTGAGACCACTGGACCAGCACTGTACGAACGGCATCCCTATGTTTCGCGTAGCCAGCGTGGGTTTAAGATTGTAATTCAACACAGGCTGTCGCTAAACCCGTGAATTCTCGCTACAAAATTATAGCGAGAATATACGGGTTTAGCGACAGAGAGATAAATGTATCGAATGTAGCCTTTGTTTTTACGTAGAATACGCGTAGAATTTGCACCCTTGTACCTTCGTAGCAAGAATATGCGGGTTTCAGCTATCGTGGCTAAAACCCGTAAATTCTCGCTACATGGAATGGGGCGGCGTTACAGGCAGCGCCCTCGGAGGCATCTAGCTACGCGTTGGCAGAGCTATTACTGCGGGTCCCGGGACTGAAAATGGCGCTGCAAGACCGCAAAAAAGCGCGAAGACCGTCCCCCAAGTGTCTGAAAAGTGCTAGTATCAGGGCTGAGCTGGCCGTTGCGCCAACCTTTGGCGGATCTACGAACCCTTGTTGACCCAAATTTTGGAGAAGTTCGATTTTTTCACGATCTCCCTTGACAAATAGACTTCAAATTTTGTATTCAGCACGCCGAATAACCCCGAATAGAAATTTTGACCATAAACCCACCGTAACGTAGCTCTTCACGACGGCCTCTGCAGAAGCGGCTGTTCTCGCACTGCAGTTTCACTGTCAGAGGACTACTAATATCATTACCCTAATCCTATCATTACCTCCCTCGCTTGAGTGAGTGCCACGTGTGGTCGACGCAGCGATCTCTGGACCAGTGCCTCGAACAATACCTCGTTCTAGCTCACCAAGTGGTGGTTTGGGTAAAATTCTTTTTCTCCAAAAGTTTGGTGCTTCTTCTTCTCTGCAGCCTCAAAGTGGTTTTTGTCATAGGTTGAGGAACTGGGCGGCCTTCACAGGATTCGTCCAAAGGTCCATTGTTGTTAAGTAGGTAGGTCTCTTCGGGATCGTGAACAAGTGCGCCGTGTCGTGTCCGGGAGCACCACAGTCCGTGCATGCGTCTGGTCGGCTGCTGTCGTTCTGTTGACGTAAGACATGAGCACAATAGAGTGACCACAGCGCAGCGAGGCAAGAGCACATCTGGCTCGTCTGCCGAGTTGAGACTCGAACTCGCAAACCCGAGGCGACACTGCTCCTAGGGTACGGCTCACACCCGCCTTCTCCAGATATCCTCGATCAAACTGGGTGTGCTTCTCACACAGAAGACGAAGCCTTTCCATGTTGGAGTCGGCCCATCTCTCTACATCAACTTTACGAGGAGCATCTGCAAACGGCGTCCTAATCGAGCTCTCTCTAATGGGCTTCACAATTCTCTTTGCCGGATGATTCGGCTGTATCAGAACATTAATATACATCTGTTGTGCCTGGAGTTCACAATGCTCCTTGACTGGCAACATGCAGGCCTCCGCATGTAGACATTCTATTGGGGAGCTTCTTGCACAGCGAGTAGCAATTCTCAGAACAACGTTCTGTACACGCTGCAGCTTATTCCAGGAGGTGTCTGACACCAGGTGCTGCCACATTGGTGCCGCATATTTCAGAGCCGGTTGAAGAATTGCTCTGTAGGTTCTCAGTATAGTCTCTCCGCTGCTTCCCCATGATGTTCCTCCGAGAGCTCTCAGAATATTAAGCTTTGCCTTGACGACTGTCTGTTTTTGTGGAACTTCAGTGACGGATCGAGAATAAGCGCAAGCAGCTTGGGGAATCTTACTGCTGGCGAACGATTATCATCCCATCTGACATCTGGGTGGACACTGTGTTCCTTGGTGTTTGCTGTGAACACTGATACAGAAGACTTTGCAGCAGAGACTGTGAGCATCATATTATCGAGGAAGAGCTTCAACTCTACGAGATAGACGCTGATATTATTAGCGGCAACTTGCAGGTCACGGCCCTGGCACATGATGGTGATGTCGTCGGCGTACAAAACAATCTTTATATCCTGTAGTGGCTCGGGTAGATCTTCAAGATACAGGCTGAATAGGGCGGGAGACAAAACTCCGCCTTGCGGAACACCGGCTGCTATTGGAATGCTATCGGATACGTGATTCTGGAACTGAACCTTAGCCCGGCGGCCTTTAGTAAACGCGGCAATTCATCGCTTCTGCCAGGATAGCAGCGAGGACTTCAACAGTTTGTCGGATAGCAGTCCCAAGTTAACAGAGTCAAACGCTTTGGTCAGGTCGAGGGCGACGGCCACCGTTCTTAGGGGCTTTCTCATGTTGAATCCGTCGACCGCAAAGCTCACGATCTCCAATAGAGCATTAGTAGTAGAGTGAAGTTCCCTGAACCCATGTTGATGCTGCTGTCGCTCATTTTGATCAGCCAGGTCCCTCACGATCAATTTTTCAGCTAATTTGGCGACGGGAGATAAAAGGCTAATAGGTCGAAGGCCTTTTGCCGTACTTTGGGACTTGGCAACGGTATCACATTAGCTGTCTTCCAAGCTTGGGGTAGAATGCAGGTCCGGAAGGAAGTGTTAATGATATCTGCAAGCATCGGTAGAAGTTCCATGGGAAGCTTCTTCAGGATGGCTGGGGAGATACCGTCAGGTCCGATAGCCTTCTAATTCCGCATTTCTTTGATAGTTTTCTCCACTTGGGTGAGAGTAAATGCCTCAGAAGCGTTCATGAGCGGCAACCGGCTCAACTCTCTAACCGCGACTCTGTTTTCCGCGCCTCGCTCGGCACGTGTGATAAAGAAATTCTTGCCGAGCGCGTAAGCAGCCGCTTTCCCTGATTTGAAGACGTTCTCCTCGAACTCAATAGCGGAGCTCATCGAGGAAGCGGACTTGCCGGAAATTTTCCTCAACACTTTCCACGTCGTAGTTCTGTCAGCCTTGAAATTCAGCTTTCCAGTGAACTTCTCCCAGCGCTCCTTGTTCTTGTCCAGGTCCTCCTTGATCTCATTATCCAGCAGCGCTATATCCGGGTCTAGATGCTCTCTTCTATTCTCTGGTCCTTATCTTCTGCAGTATCTCCCTGCTGACATTGGGTAAAAAGTTCTTCACTCGACCCACAGGAAATGCTGTTTTCATGGCCTTGCGGATCGCACTTGTTAAATGGCGTTATTTCTGATGGACATCACCATTCCATGGGTAGTCGACCGCATGGCGGAGTGCAACATCTCTGAACAGGGTCCAGTCTGCTAGGTCTAAGTTAAGATAAGTACGATGACGAAAACCAGAGTAAGGGGCAAGAGAGTCAGAGAGATCAATATAGACAAAGACGGGAATGTGATCACTGGAGAGAGTCGTGGATGTGGACCACGTGCAAGCATTAGAAAGATTGGAAGACGCAAGAGAGATATCTGGGCTAGAAGGTCGGCCGTTGGCAGGGAGACGAGTGGGCTGGTCATCGTTGAGGATAACCAGGTCACACTCCTCAGCCCATTCTTCGACATATTCCCCTCTGGCGTCAGAATCAAGAGCAGAACAGAACGTGTGATCATTGAAGTCACCCGCAAAGACAGCTGAGGGAGAGAGTGAGCAGTCATGCAACTGCTTAAGGAGAGGTATAGGATTGTAAGAGGGGGGGGGGGGAGGGTGGTACAGGGCGAATAAATAAGGTAAATAGAGATAAAGGGGTTTTGAGGGGGAGGTGGACAAAGACGTACTCAAGAGTACCGTCCTTAGGAGTATTAGGAATAATATGAGAAGGTAAAGCAGATTGCACGAAAGTAGACACTCCGCCCCCAAGAGCTGACCTTGGCATGTGATAGGGGGTGTAGCCCGGAATGTTAGGTTGGGGATAAGTGGAAGATGGAGAGAGCTTGGTTTCTTGAGTACAATGATAACATCCGGGTGATGAGAACGTGCGAATAGAGAGAGTTCAGACAATTTGGAGCGAAGGCCGTTGAGATTAATGTGAACAATGGAGAGAAGGCGGTTGGTAATTGAGGAATCAGAGTTGCTGGGGGGCAGGGCATAGAACACAACGAAAGGATGAGTCATGATGCCTCACAGAACTGAGGCCCGAACAGGAGAGATGAACCCACCGTTGGCATCCGAAGCACTGGACACTTGTTTATGCCAGGTAACATCCTTGCTGCAGGTGGCACATGGATACTTCTGCGCTGGACCTGGATTCCTCTCGACGCCGGCCCTTTGTAATAAAATCCTCAGGAGAGCTGCGGCCGACCAGCACCTCTCCCATGACAAAACCCCTCTTCTCGGAGGGGTTGACGTCGGTTTGCACGGAGGCGATCTTCTTTCCTCCACACTGCCACGGCACGAACATACGACATTTCGGCAGCATTTCGTTGCTATATGGGATGGGGGGGCACTGTGGGGTGGTGGCCATCGTGTATCAACACCCCCGAGGAGGCGGGAGAAACGGGGGAGGAGCGAGCTTCCTGATTGTACGCAGTCGGGTGGTGGCCATCGTGTATCAACACTCCTGAGGAGGCGGAAGAAGCGGGGGAGGAGCGAGGTTCCTGATTGGACGCAACAGCCGGGCGCCCGGGCTAGCCCGTGTTGCGTCCAATCATGAACCTCGCTCCTCCCTGTTTTTCCCGCCTCCTCACGAGTGTTGATACACGATGGCCACCACCCTGCGCAGTCTCGTGTGGCCCCGTGTTGCGTCCAGTCAGGATTCTCGCTTATTCCCCGTTTCTCCCGCCTCCTCAGACCCCCCGTAATAGTCGGTGGATCTACTGAGTCCACCCGGGTCGATACGCATCGAATTCGTGGAAGACGGGTGCAAAAAATCAACCCACTGAGTCCGACTGCGACCGTCTGATGCCCACCGCAACCCCCCCCCCCGGTCGATACTGATATTTCTCATGCGTACAAGGGCGGGGCTAGTGCACCGACTGAGTCCCACCGAAATCATCCTCACCCTACCCGGTCGATATAGGTGTTTTTCACGTGATTTGGGTGCATTTTTTCGGCCGACTGCGACCTGCCGATTCCCGCCGCATCTCGACTCTCGCCGTCTGCGCTGTGCCCCACGTACTGCTGATACGGAAATCAGATTCAGACATGTTGAAAAACAAGAAAAATCAGCCACCAAACACGTTCCGATTCACAGCTGAGGTGATAATCGCCACTATCAAGTGCGTGTTTCGCACAGGAGTTGGTTGGCGTTGGGGGCAACCGGACTCAGTGGGACTCTGCAGGTTTTTCCACCCCGGACTCATTCGGACTCAGTCGGACTCCGCAGGTTTTTCGACGAAGTCTGACCGGGGCCTCTGTGGGACTCAGCAGATTCTTCCGCCCCGGATTCATTCGGACTCAGCAGGTTTTTCGACGAAGTCTGACCGGGGCCTCTGTGGGACTCAGCAGATTCTTCCACCCCGGATTCATTCGGACTCCGCAGGTTTTTCGACGAAGTCTGATCGGGGCCTCTGTGGGACTCAGCAGATTCTTCCACCCCGGATTCATTCGGACTCAGCAGGATTTTCGACGAAGTCTGACCGGGGCCTCTGTGGGACTAAGCAGATTCTTCCACCCCGGATTCATTCGAACTCAGCAGGGTTTTCGACGAAGTCTGACCGGGGCCTCAGGGGTGTTGATACACGATGGACACCACCCGGCGCTGTGGGGCGGTGCCCTTGGCCACGCCCATTCAACCGTGCCGCATTAAATTTGAGCACCTACTCAGGCACTCGGGGGAACGGCCCGCCACACTTCTGAGGCCGAAACGGCGATCCGCTGACCTTGAGAGAGTCATTCGGCCATCCATCCGCGCCCGTTCTCGACCGCAATGCAGCTTCTCGATCGCGACGCGTCTACGCACATCAGCAGTCGCAGCCATCCGCGCCCCTTTGTTGTATCATTGTACACCTTGAAAAGCGGTACAGGGGGAGGATGGAGTACGGGGTGGCGTCGGCGCCAGTCAGCTGGCAGCAGTGACCGCTCTAGGCCGAGTCGCCCACACAGCGAGATCATGGTTGAGCATGCCGTTGCGGTCGGTGACCAAAATTTTACGAACCCTCTGTGGACCAAATTTTTACAACCCCCCCCCCCTTGGGATGGGATGAAACAAATTTCACGACCAAAATCGTGCCCCTATATTTAGTACTAGATCTCTTTAACATCTTGAAGTCCACAAAACTCGCTACCTTCGCAGAGTTACTCCTTTTTAAAGCCAATCCTTGTTGGGATCGGCGTTGAGCCACAATTGTGACCGTCGCAACGGTTATTTTTCGTGGAAAGGCTTGTGAAAAAATGTGAAAAAAATGAATCTACTTACTAATTACTTACTACGCGACTTACTACTGTCTCATTCTTTTTTTCCAAGTGGTTGGAAGATAAACGCCATTTTTTCCAAAAACTTTACGAGCCCACCCCCCCAAAGTTTCATTTTTGTTCAAAAATTCCCGAAATTTTTACGACCTCCCCCCCGTTGCGACCTGTCGCAAGCCTGCCCAACCGTGAGCGAGATCGATGGCTCGATAATTGGCGGTCGGAGGAGATCGCGCATGCGAGATCAGAGCCTGTGCCTGGAACTCAGCCGTTTTTTTTTTCGAACAAAAAGGGTCACGATTTCCTATATTGAAGCAAATAGCCCTGAGTTTTCTGAGGGTTGAAGTTCTTTGCTAAGGAGGACACAATCTCCAACTTTTCAAGGGATTGGAACCCGGTGGGTGAGAAACTGACATGAAGGCGAAGTTTTCCCGATTTTTCCAAAGGGTTAGAACCCCGAGTGGGCGAGTTTTTGACATGAAAGCGAAGTTTTCCCGATTTTTTCTAGGGGTTGGAACCCCGGGTTGGCGAGATTCTGACATGAAGGCAGTTTTCACGATTTTTTCAAGGGGTTGGAACCCAGGGCGGGCGAGATTCTGACATGAAGGCAAGGTTTTCCCGATTTTTTCAAGGAGTTGGAACCCCAGGTGGGCGAGATTCTGACATGCAAACGAATTCAACCCCTCAAAAAACTCAGGGGTTGTTTACTTAAAAAAATGAAATCGTCACTCTTTCTGTTCGAAAAAACGGCTGAGTTCCATGCACAGGCCCTGATCTCGCATGCGTGATCTCCCCCGACCGCCAATTATCGAGCCAGCGAGCCATCGATCACGCTGTCTGGGCGACTCGGCCGAGGGCGGTCACTGCTGCCAGCCGGTTGGCGCCGACGTCACCCCGTACTCCGTCCTCCCCCAGTTCCTGAAAATCTCCCTCACCCTGGGGCCGTATGCATACCTCTCCCCGAGCGGGGATGGGGACGACCTCGAGTCATCCCCGGCATGCACAACTCTCCCCGCGATCTTTGGGGACGGGCCCACCCACATTTTGCGGGGATGGCGTCCCCTACGAATTTGCTAGGGGACGATGGGATTAGAGCGCGGTTATGGAATGGGGCGCGTTATTCCACCAAAAGAATATTTATTTCGATGGAAATTCGACAGTTGTCGGACATTAGCCTACTATATGTTAGTCAAAGCGTCAGGTAATATTTCAGGGGCGGTGTCACTACCGAGATGCACGCATGTCTTGTATACACATTTGTAATACAGAAATTATTGCGTAAAATTTCAGAATTTGGCAAAGCTCGTCACAGGTCTCATAGGTGTTTGGATCGGCGGCTACTCTACTTTCTGTTCATTGAATTAGTTTTTTTTCGTTACGCTTAATTCACATTATTTCTGCGTTATTACCTAGCAATTGCTCGATGCAACGAAAGGATTCGTTAGAAAATATCACGCAGTTGTAAGAATGACGCAAAAGGCGCAGACACTTCTTTCTCGTGGCGTATGGTAATACAATCTGATCATTCAATGTTTCGAGTTAGAATCAGTCTTACCAGTACTGTTTCACAACCATACATAAGGGGCCGTAGCTGAGCTAAAAGTATTTTACCACATGTTAGAATCTCCTAGAAGCTTTCGCCGGCCATGAATATATGCAAGTAACGGGTACGAGTTGTACACTACCGCGCTCCAGTAACAACCGTCTCGCAGCCTGTGCCCTCCTCATTTTCATCGTGCGTCCTCTGCGCCCCTGCCACTCTTTCATCTCCGGGGGATGAGCATGAGATGTGCATACGGTCCATCCCCGAGCGTCCCCACGCTGGGATCGCCACCTTGCCGGGACGGATCCCCGCCGGGGAGAGGTATGCATACGGCCCCTGAAAACGAAACAATTTAACAAAACAAAAACGAAAACCAAATCCTAAAAAATTCGAAAAAGGAAGAAAGTTAAAGGACGGCAAAGAAATTGACTGCGGGCCCCGCGTGTGCTTCAGCAGATACTCAGGCAAGCTTTCCACGCGGGACCCGCTTTCATTTTCGGGAACCAGAAGGAAGGTGTATGTTATGTGTATAGGATTTCGACTTCCTTGTTGCGAGGGGGTGCCTGACAAGAAACTCAGTATTCGAAACGAGGACACCGGCTATGAATTTCACCATGCACCCTGCCTCTAAAGGGCAATTGTTTTCAATACACTTGTTTTTGTCACGTGGTGATTATTTCAGGAAGAAGAGTTTTCGCGGCCATTCTTTGCAAGAAGTTGAATCGAGTGCAGGCCAGGCGCGAACGAAATGATGAGACTGAGCGGCAGTTACGAGATATCGAAAATAGAAAATGCACGGTACGCTCGAATACGCTAACGATAGGGAAAGGATTTTTTTCACGCTCACAAGGGACGACCCCTCGGGGGAGGAGACGTCATGAAAAAAGTTCTGCTGGAAGTTGTGGGGGAATGGATATAGTAACATTACTGTATGCTGGGTTTTACCTAAGGACCATCCGGTAGAGCAAAAAATTGGAAAAACATGAAAAATTAGCGGGCGCATTCTCTTCAACCGACCACCATGGCTGTGTTTTCGGTTTTTCAGAAGCGAAAATTGGCTGGCTACTATATTTAACACCCATCTACCTCAATCTGTTTTATTTGGATCAATATGGAGAATTTTTTTCGACTTTTTTTTCCACCATATGCTCACTCACTCGCGCTCGAACTCCAGATAATCAAAAAAAAATTCTGCGTTATCGAGCCAAGTTTAGTTGGTTTTGATGAAGGGTCAGCAGATGTATTGGGCAACCAATTGTCGCCTTCTGAAAATGAAAACTGCGGCCATGATGATAATTTTTAAGAAAGCGTTCATCGCTTTGCTTCTTACAATGGCAATGCTTTTTTCTCCGATGATTCGCAAACGACTTTTGTTTTGTGTTCAAGAAAGGTGTTCTTTTTTTACTCAAGCAAAGTTTTACAAAAATAGAAGATCCTCACATTACAATATTTCTCAATGAACCCGAAATGCCAGCACAAGAAGAAGAGACGGATAATTTTTTGAATAAGGTGAGGAAATGCTCATATACTACAGGGATTCACGCGATGACTTACTTGACTTAATCGGTTGGCTTTCGCCTGACGCGGTCATTCCGCATCTTCACCGAGGTGTGCCGTCCTAGTAGTCAGCCGTGTCCATTTTTCACGGTCTTCAGCCACAATTTGAACACATTCCATCCAGCTGTCACTATTCCATTTCCTGCGAAACGAAACATCGCGCCTGAACTGTCTTTCGATGCCGAGTGACTTTAAATCCTCTTTAACCACATCCGTCCAGAACTTTCACCTACGCCCAGGTGGCCGTTTCCAGACAGGATTTGGAAGCATTTTTAAAGCGTGTTGTACGAGACGATCCGGCGTTCTTCTTAGTATATGCCCGAGCAGTCGAAGTCGACTTTCCATTGCTGCTTGAGATGGCGTTAGGAGATGCTGGCACCTCCCTCGTGTCAAGCGTTGATGTACTGCGTCGATTTCCTTGTAAAGGTCGTCGTTATGGCATACACGCGGCCAGAAATATCCAAGCAAACGCCTAAAAAGCTTCCTCTCCGTGCAATCCAACCTTTCCATCTGCGTCTTCGGTGCTGCCCACGTCTCCGATCCGTACATCATGATAGGGCGAATAGCGGATAGGTAGACGCGCAACTTGACTTCCTTCGCGATGGTGGTAGACCACAAACACTTGGATAGAGAATTGAATGCAGACGTAGCTTTCGCACATCGTTGTCGAATATCCGCTGCATAACTACCATCGTTCTTCAGCAAACAGCCCAAATAACAGAAATCGTCCACCAGTTCAATACGTTGTCCGTCCACACAAACTCCCGTTGAAGGCCTCTGAGAGACCCACATCTGCTTGCATTTGTCGGGACGAATCACGCGATAGAAATTGTAAATCCAGTCAGATTGGAAAAAGCAAGTTAACATGTGAATGAGAAACCTCTTGGATAAGCAATCGAACAAATGCAAAACATTTTTTCCAGAAGATGCATTGAGGGAATCGAACCCGCAACCCTTCGTAGTTTAGCATTCCCCATCGTTATCCTCTCGACCATCCCTGCACGATGGGCTGGGCAACTTCAATCAAGTGATAGGAGGAATGGAATGCACAGTGAGCTCGGAAACGGCTTATATCTCACGAATGGGCCAGAATCAAACCGTCAAACCTTGTATAGGGCAATGTTATGGTAGCTTAATGTGCGCCAAGCATATGAACTCGCTCCAGCTGCTCCGAGTAGGAGGTTACAGGTAGTTTCAAATAGTTTTTTCTTTTTTTCTGGAATATCGTAAGGCCCTTAGGTAAAACCCAACACTTAGTAATGTTACTATATCCATCCCCCACAACTTTTAGAAGAATTTTTTTCAGGGCGTCTCCTCCCCCAGGAGGTCGTACCCTTGTCAGATAAAAAAAACTAGCTGAAAAAGTAAAACTAACAGGCAAACATTCCAGACACGCGAGCTGGTTTCAACTTCAGAAGCCGTGCACGATGCTGCATGTGATGACGACGACGATGTGGAGTGCTATTTGGAACGAATGCGAGAGGAAAGTCTGAAAGCGTCCGGCAATCGATCACCGCGTCACGGCGACCTCTCACCGAGTTGGTCATATCTACTTATTTGTGTAGTTGTGATAAGTTATAAGCATTGTGAGAGGACTCGGAAGTGGGCTATGTCACTAACATGTGTCCGCTGTCAGCCTATATGGTGCGACCCACCATTTAGTGGTTTAGTGTGTGATATTACACTCTCTTGCTTTTAAAGATTTCGCCATGCTTATAGGGCCTTTTTCTCCGGAAAGAGAACGTTCAAAAACCGGAACTGGTATTTGTGGTGGCTCTACAGGGATGTCCATGTCGATCTCATCATATCGTTCGGCGAATCAATTTGCTCCACCACCTGTGCCCAATGTATTCAACCCTTCGAGCGCGTACTACAAAGAGAGCAAGTTAGTTATTGCCTTTACTCTGAATTTGAGCCTTTAACTCCTATGACAGCTTTTAGAAATGCCAATCAGACAGCTCCGATTTACGACTCATCTGGGGTGGAATCCATGGCACCGTCAGCGTTTTCGGATACATCAAGGGGATCGCGACGAATGCCTATACTTCCACAAGGATTTAGTACTCCTCGAAAAACGCGCCGATCCCTTCCTTCTACGGGGCAACAGCTGATGACTATATCTTACAAAGGTGCTCTGTTCTGCTCTTATCACTTTTCCTCATTTCGATGTCCTTGATGTTCCGCTCGATTTCAGGCATTGATGGAGTGCCAGTTGTTGCCCACGTGCCTATTTCGCACGCTGGATTGACTCTCAAAGAATTTCGCCGACATTTCTCCATTTCCTCCCATTCCAACGTGCAGTGCGTAAAAGTTTTTTCTCGTTTTCCTTTTTCTCCTCGTTTTGTTTTTTTTTCTCATCGTTCCTAAATTTGGCTCCCATTTTTCTGTTCAGGTTCTTTTTTAAATCAACCTGCGAAGATGGTTCTGCTCCCTATCAGCTCCTTCTTGTGAACGATGATTCGGCATATCTTCCAGTTTTTGAAGGAAGAGTAACAGCTGAAGTGAAACGAGTTTCACCCGAGTAGTGAGTGACCGATTGTGTCGGCTTGCTAATCGCAGTCTGCGTACTGCACTCTCTGACCATTTCGTTAGCTGCCTCTCTAGTAGATCTCTTTTTTACTGTTTGTAGTGATTTTGCCAGTGGTTCTTTAGAACTAGGAGTTTTGTTTTGGCCAAGCCTAAGTCTAATATGTTGTATTTCCATGCCTCAAATAACTCGCCTGACGATTGCTTGCACTTATTTTTTTCTTGTAACGATTTCGTATTATATTGAACTGCATGAGTGCCTGTGCTGCCATGAGCATTGTATGTGCCAGTTTAGTTGTTTCTTACTCGATTCTGGGCAGCTTCGATACTCAACCTATGTAATTTCTCTTTCAAATCTTATCACGTGTATACCTCTGCTATCCGAGTGGTTTGTATTATGGCGACTGCTTCATCGCGGTTGTCTCTCCCTGCTCATCAATCGAGAGCTCAAGTGCCAAACATTGCGTTTAAGAAGCCATTCATACTTCCAACGTCTCGCTCTGCCAGAGCGGCCCGCGCGGAAAAAGTGGTGAGTATGAATAAAAACACGACCTCCCGCGCCTCCCGCCTCTCGCGCCTCCTGCCCCGCCACAGCGGTGTCTCTGGAGCATTCATACTCCCCTCTCGCACCGAAGAGGTATTTGTTGGTAGTATTACTTGTTGCACTAAATTACGTCACATAAGTGTAGCGGGGTCTCAGTGAAAGCGCGCAAGACGCCATAGAAAATGCGCGGGACCTCAGTGGGAGTGTGCAGGACGCAGTAAAAAGCGTGTGGGACCCAAATGAGTGTGCGCCGAACGCCGTAAAAATTGTGCGGGACCCAAGTAGGAGAGCGCCGGGCGCCGCAGAAAGTGTGCGGATCAATCTTAGCTCAAATCCAGTTGGAGGGGGCCTTCCAAGATTCAATCCTAAAAATGAAAATTTCCTCTGATACAGGTTTTCCGATAGCGTTATCAGTCGTTGTCTATTGAGAAGATTTGTAGAATACACCCCTGGGGTCGTATTCGCCAACGACCCTCCGAGGGAAGTCGAAGGGAAGCGGAAGGGATGATAACGCGCGCGGCAGAGGAGCAGATCAACCCATCTTACACCATGTAAGATGGAAATGCAAACTGTGTTACGTATCGATATCAGTGCGAAAAGATGAAGATTTTATCGCGAAGCGGCCATTCTTCGGCTATGCTATTCCAAAAATTCCGGCGGTGGCGAGGGAAGCCAAGGGAGGCGAGAGGTGGCCGTGGAGCGCGCACTTTGTACTGAAATTTCACCTAATCTACCCTTCGACTCCCCGGCGGGTTGATGGCGAATACGACCCCAGGAAAGCCTTTACATACAACAAAACCAACATATCTTATCAAACTTATCAGAGACCACCCTCATCGCTTCATTTCTAAAAACAAACCCACCGATTTTCCGCCCCTTCCGCTCTGCCATGGCGATGTCTCTGGATCATTCGTACTTCACTGGCGGAGCGGGAGGTCGTATTTTCATTCATACTCACCTCTTTTGCCGAGCGTGCCGCTCTGGCAGAGCGAGAGGTTGGGAGTATGAATAGCCCCTAAGGTGCATCATCATCATCGAGTGATAAAGTATTTATCGTTGAAGCCTGTTCTCATTTTTAGTGCCATGTTAGCGCATTGCGAGAAGCGCAGAGTCCGCGAGTGTAGTGCCGCTGTCGCCTGGCACAGAGGAGTTCGATCATCCCACTGACTAGGGACTCGTTTGCCCGCACCGCGACGATTTGGAAAACCATGCTTTCATTGGTGTAGGGCTGTGGCAGTACATGATGGACCCATGCTTGAAATTCCTTGGATGCCTCCGGGGATTCCAAAAAAGGGTATTTTCATTGCATCACGAAAATGTATGTAAAGGCACTATACTTGTTATCCGAAGATAATTCTTCGAATGGTGGATCGATTCAGATGATGTCATTTTTCCAATGATTTGGATACGGATAGCCGGTCGAATAATTTCAGATATTTTCGGAACAAATTGGAGGCAAAGCGGTGAAAAATAAACCAGGTACCCGAGGCAAGCCTTTGAAAACAACCATAATTGAACAAATACTAGTACTTCATTGCATTTGCAGCATGTTCACATACAAACTTCAATCTTATATATGCATATTAATAAAAAAATGAAAGCAAATCTTCAATTACCATATCGTCGTTGGGGGGCACAGTATTATCCATACACAGGTTTAATTCAGGACAACTAGCTAGTAAAAAGTGCAAAGCAACTAAACAAAAAAATCTTCTACACTGAATAACTAGCCACGTGGTCATCTCTCTTGACCACGCCCATTTTTCCGAGCCGCAACGACTGTTCCGATTTTGGAAGGAGGGTGAAAACCCTGGGTTGACATCTTAAATAGAAGGCGGTGCGGAAAAATGGGCGCGGCCAAGTGCAATTTTACCCGAATTTATCCGGAAATTATCCGATTTTATCTGAATTGTTGACCTTCGGATAATGGTTCGATTCAGATAATGCCGATTATGAATTTCCCGGTTTCGATTCAGATAATGCGTTCTTTCGAATTGTCGGATATCGGATTATTCGAATCTCGGATATCCGAAAAGGAGTGATTCGGATACTAAGTATACCCGACAGGCCGTGGAAATCCTAAATTCTATGTTCCCTGTTTCGAGAGGGCCTCACGTTCCAAGGCGTGTATTGGAAGCTTGCTTTCTGAGATTTCTGGGCAATGGAACGGCCAAAAGAAATAATCAATCTAAGGAGTTAAAGGCGCAGTCCAACCTCAGAATCGCTTTCGAGTTTTACTACTTGTCTTGGAGAGAATTTCTCGCTGATCACAATGGTCTGTCCAAAATCGCTCAGAACCCACTGTAAACGGAGTTATGGCCCCCCAAAAGTTGTGAATTGAAACTACGAGAATTTCGTGAAGGAATTGTCTCGGGCTTGTTTTTCCTTGTCATTCGCAATCATCGCACTGGAGCAGACTGCATTAGAAAGATATACGGATAAGAAATGGAAGAACATAGATTTTGAACAAAATCCATGTGTCTCGTCCCTACAGAGTTCGGAAGCAGGGGTGTGCAGAAAATTCTTTTCGGTAATTTTTTTACCGAAATAATTTTTGGGTTCATACGGTAAAAACGGAAAATTCGGTAAAAATTCTGACTTCGATTTTCTGGTGCCTATCCCATTGGATAGCACAAATAACCGATAATATCTATGTATCACTTTTAAAAGTGCCTGAGGATAGTGCAAATAATGAGTGAGTTTTAAATATTAAAATGGGCTCAGCGGCTGAAATCAGCGGGACGTTGATTTTGAGAAAAAGTAACATTTCAAAATTGTCTGTCGTCAAGGCCTTTCTGTAGTCACTAAAAATCAGGCCAGCTGAGGAAAACATACATCCCGCCTCAACTGTGCCAGGAGGCGCGTAAAAGTACTAATTGGTCAGTGAGGAAAGGTGCGGGTACGATGATTTAACAATGGAGTCGTTCCAGAACTGCAGTGGATTCAGCGTTGTGTCGGGGGCTTCGAAAAGAATTTCCCAGTTCCAGAAATATCTGCTTCAAGACTCTGGTGCCTTGAAACCCGTTGACATTTTTGAATAAAATATGTATTTCTCGGAGTAGTATCTCGATAAGAGAAACCACGTGACATAAAAGGTGAAGCGATCGTATGTATGAACATTTAAAAAGTAAGCCAAAGGCTTAAAAAGAGTAACAAAAAGAAGGATGAAGAAGGATATCGCCCCAAATACATGCCTTAACAGTAACAAACCCGTGAAATACGAGTAATAAGGCAAAAAAAAGGCCGAGTAGGCAAAAAAAATTGAATGTGATGCTTGCGGAGAATTTTATATTGGCGAGACAGGGAGGCCTTTGCGGTATCGACTAGATGAACACATGAGGGCGCTACGAACTCCTCAAACATATCCAAATAGCGCCTTTTCCAAGCACAGGATGTCTAGACACTTCAACGACAGCTTGCCGACCATGACCATCAGCATCATGCACATGAATATTTCGGACACTGCCGAACGAAAAATCCGCGAGGCACTGGAGATTAAACGGCTTTCACCGCCCATG
Source organism: Aplectana chamaeleonis (assembly GCA_029168955.1). NCBI lineage: Eukaryota > Metazoa > Nematoda > Chromadorea > Rhabditida > Cosmocercidae > Aplectana > Aplectana chamaeleonis. Next base: position 88,676 of record JAPDOI010001230.1, on the reverse strand, counting down.
AACAATCGGGAAGAGATAAGGGAGGCATTGAGATTGTTAACATCGCGAAGTGATTAGAGTATGATATGGACTACTGACCACCCATTTGACCCAGCAACCAATCCCATCAAGAAAGGGCCATCTGTCGTCTACGTGGGTTAATTAAGAGCCGGTTGCAGACCGAACGAAGAACCTCCCCCCACCCACGCGTGCGTTTACCAATCCCTATCATCTTCTCATCATTGCTCTATTTGATTCGATGTTATATTATGTTATGAATTACAGTCGCCTGATGAAGGGTCTATGACCCGAAACGTTGCGGATAAAGAGTTCTGGTGAACTATCTCAACGCGACAGCTTCAAACACAACAAACAACATCATTAAAAAAAAAGTAAACTGCGAGAAAAACTCGGTAAATCGGTAAACGGGAAATGCACACCCCTGTTCGGAAGCTCTGCAGTGGGCGGAGCTAATCGGTGCTGATTCAGGGGGGGGGCAACGGGTGCTCGATTTTTCTGGGACAGGGGCTCTCTACACACCGAGGGAGGAGTTGTCCAGCCTTTTGCGGCTCTAATTCCACTCGGGACCACTTCGCTCGCGTCGAGTGGTGTGACGTTTCGAACTGCAAAAATGGGACAACTCCCTCGGTGTGTAGAGAGACCCTGTCCCGATTTTTCTCGCTTATTCTGAAGAGTTGAGATTTCGCGTTTGGCAGGGTTGCTATACACAGCGGCAGGAGCATATCAAATTTTACCCACGAGCTTGGACTGTGCCTTTAAAGGCAGCAGACACGCTGAAAAATGGTATCGATTTTATGACACAAATCGAAGGTTTGGAGCTGGTTGTATAGGGAACTAACGAAAAAACGAACGAAAACTGTGTGCAAATAGAGGAATAACGGGTATTTTGTTATCGGGTGAAAGTGGACGAGTTTCTCAGCGCGCGGTTGAAACAGCGAATATTAGCAACAAAACGGTTGAGATAAAGAAGCCGATCTACTCTTACAACCTGTACTAGAACGTTCACCTCGTTGGAAGCTCCAAAAACCAGCCGAAGGGGCCGTATTAGAACGATCAGTCCGGACGAGTTTGTATTTTGGGGCGGGGTTGTCGAAGCTCAGGGGCGGGGTTGCAGAAATTTTTCGACATTCATTGCTCAAATTTAGTAGTTTTAACTCGTTTTTGACGCTTCTAACGGCGCGAGCCTTCTATTAGGAGCCATACGAGCCCAGTAACGTAGTTAACTCAACAACTTTTTCGAGCGTGTCTGCTGCCTTTAAAGGGGCTACGCCTTACAGACGTCGAGTTTTCCGGCATTCGCGTATTGCACAACTCTGACATTCGCTTGGGAGCAGGAGTGTGCGGCAAAGGAATTTAAAATTTCGGAAAACGGCAACGGCAAACCCCAAAAATGACCGGCAAACGGCAAAATCTGTTTTGAGCTATAATACGCCAATATTTGTTTAGTCGGATAGTATTTCATGCAATATCTGCCAGTTACTGTGTACCTGACGTTTCACTAGCCTTTACAGGAAGAAAAGAGTCCCATCTATCAAAAGCCTTAGGTGATCAGAGAACGTCAGTAGCGCTGTTGTGTATGTGATTCGTATAGGAGTCACTATCAAGTTCAAAAAGGCCGTTAGCTTATCCCTCGCCGAAGATAATTCTGTTAGGCCCTCCCAGCTATGTAATAGAAGTTTCCGTACGAATAAATGCTGGGGATCCAAAGAATGGGTGTCTTTACAAACTCTGAAAAGTGTGTTGGACCCGCAAAGGATTTATTCTGAAAGGGGCTGGCGGCCAGCGTGGCCCAGCTTATGTGATTCGGGGGCGTGCAGCAAACCGTAAGCAAGCTTGGTGGTGTGAGAGTGTACGCCGACCCTGAGACTGGCCGATACAGGTACGACATTCAGGTGCGGATCTCTGAGAAAATTTGCACCGCCGGCAGACCAACCCTGCCTTGAAGGCGCCTAACCGGTGCCTGCAGGGTAGTGTCTATCCAGAGTCCCTCCACTAGCTATGCCATTGCATCAACCCCGCGTCGGTGTCTCAACCAGGACGCGACGGCTCCCAAACCCGTTCTGGAATTACCTCAACCTTATCTCGACGGTGCCTGATTCGGGCCGCGCCGGTGCCTGAATCTGGCTGATCCCCCCCCCCCCCCCCAGAGAAAGCCCCGCCTAGGTCCGGACAAGGGCTTACCTTCGCCGAGGTCTGCGGAGGAACCACCCTCCCTGCGGACCGCGGCGAAAACCGCCCCACCCCCCAGCCGTGAGGATACCTTATCCCCCAGCGGTCAAAAATATGCTGGCCTCCGGAGAGGGACTCGAAGTCACCTTCCAGGGCCGGCATCAGAATGCCGAATGAGGACTCGAGTGAGATGAGGCACCTTTTATACCAGCTGTGCACGTGATAAACACATCAGGACGTGATCATTCGCTTTACCATGTGTTTTCATGTCTGCCACTGTAGCGGTGGCGTTGCGGTGATATCGCGAAGCCGGCGCGAAGCTGTTGCTAGGCCCACGCTTCGCTATCGCGGTACCGTTCATGATTGCGGTGCCGTTGCTGTACTGTTGCGGACAAGAAGGAATCTTCCAAGATTCCGGAGCCGTTGCTACAGTGTCGCGGCACGGGCTCGGATCACTGTGCCGTTGCTACATCGACCCGGCACGGTCTCGGGTTGCGGTGCCGTCCCGCCACGGTCTATGCAAATTTTCTCAGAGATAGATGGATAAATACGCGATGATTTGGTAGATATTTATGGCGAAAGACGGTCCACACCGCGACCAACAGGGCGCGGCTTAGGTTATGACCGGAGTCACTCACAATTTGTTTTGTTAGTAGCAAATAGTAGGCTCAAGGTTCTTAATTTGCTCAATTAAAATCACACTTAAATGGTTTTCCTTGCAAAGCTACAGAAGTGGAGTGAGACTAGTCTAGTTGAATACAGTGCTCACGATAATAGCAGCCTTTGAATTTTCACCGGAAATCAAGAGCTCCGAGGGGTATGCTGATCGAATACACAGAATGAGAGGCATCTAGTGACAGTTCGGCTGGTACATGCAACGCGCGCGACGGAAAGCCGTTCCTCTCACGTCGCCGCTGGAGCGCCGCATACATTGCATTTAGCCAGCCGAACTGCTCGTCGGCGCTTCGCTTTCTGTGTACTCGGTCTACAAGCCGGCACGAGGCTTATTACGACAACAATGTCGGCTAAAAACGAGTAATGAATGGCTCTATATGGTCCAAAACTTGAATGAGGTGTGCCTGCTCCACCCACTTTCCCTGTGACTACCGAGGATGTGGGTGGTGTGAGCACACCACATTCAAGTTTTGGGGCAGCAATTGCTATTGATTGCTTGTTTTGAGCTGGTATTCGACACTGCTGTTGCATTGGGCCTCGGACCTTTCGATTTCCGGTGAAAAGTTAAAGAAGGTTTGAATCGTTGCCTTCAAAGATTTTTCAATTTCTCATCTTTACACCATTTCTCAACGAACTCTGCTCTGCCAGGGAGTCAAACCTTGACAGGGAGACAGGGAAGAATCTGCCAATCGAAAACAATCCTTGAGGGCGTGTACAGCCTAGCTGCATCATTTTGAGCCGGCCGAAGTTGGGCTTATTGGGCTCATCATGTCAAAAACTCTTTATCGCTGTTACATTTTGGCATGACCGACCGCTCCGCTGCTTGCTCCGCCCTGACTCATCCGAGCAAGCTAGGCTTTATGTACTGAAACGTTCGTTTCAGCAAATGATCTCGAAGTTGAAAATATAAATGAACAATTTATACCATCAGCCCACCACCGATGATAAGCCAACCGATTTAAACGAGTTCTCAACTGTTCATACGTCTAGAAAAGGCTGCCTTTATGCTAAAACTTTGTTACCTTTCGGTTTTGTAATTTTGGAACTTGCATAATGCGGTATGCTTCTGAGAAAGGTCTTTTTTTTGCATTCTTGGCATTCCTAAGGGATTAAGAATTTAATGATTAAAAAAGACATTTGGAGGCACCAAAACAACTTAGAACTTGAACGAACTCCTCGAATCACTAAGTCAAATTATTCTCACCAGTTACCGATCTGAAGGGCACAATTACACATTACATGAGCTGCAACTAGTAGCTGGAATTAGTCAAAACAATTATTTGTTGTAGCTTCGAATCGCTGACCAACTCAGAAACTGCGGTGAGGGCAAACCCTGCTGTTTCACGCATTTTTGCCGAAATTTTGCCGTTTTTAGCCAAAATTTCGGCAAACGGCAACGGCAAACCCCAAAAATGGCCGGCAAACGGCAATTGCCGCACACCCCTGCTTGGGAGTCGCCTCGTAGGGCGGGGCCAATCTCGCTCACTTTTTTCGGCTGCTCTACATTATTCTCACGTCGCGCCGAAGCCATGTCCGAAAAGAGTGGGAAAAAAGTGGTGAAAATGTGAGGCGACTTTCAGAAAAAAGACTAAACTAGCACCTGTTTTGGCGATCTGCTTTATGAGCAGAATAGAGCGTCCGGTAATAGAGAGAATGCCACTCATGTACTGCCGCTATATCGATGACTGCTGTGTAATCACCGCTACGCAGGCTGAAATGGACCTGGCGTTCACCATCTTGAACCAGCAGTCCCAGTACATCGAGTTTACGAGATAGATACCCCGCGATGATTGGCTTCCGTTCCTGAATACACAAGTCAACGTTGCGAGAGGAACTTATAAAGTGAAATGGTACCGAAAGGGTACCTCTAAGAATATCATGCTTCATGCTAACTCTGCTCATCCCAAAGCTGCCAAAAACGCCGTTCTCCGGAATATGTTCAAAATTGCGATTGGAATGTGAACTGGAAATGAAGAGCGTGAGGAGTCATACAGGATGGCCTGCGAGATAGCCGTTCAGATTGGGTACACTGCAGCCCAGCACGGATCAGGCCCGCATAGACGTCGCACAATGTCTTTCGAAGATAAAGTCGTCCTCCAGCTTCCGTTCATATCAGATGCAGTCAGCTTTGCCATACGTCTAAGCATTGCTCGCGCAGGTCTACTCGATGAGGTCGTATTAGTTGACATTCCGAGAAACAACATCAAGAGTCAGTTGGTACCGAATAGGCTATACGACCGCACCTGTATTATGGAAAACTGGATAGTCTGCCCAAAAGGAGAGGAAGCAGACTGTGCGCAGAGTGCAGTCATCTACCAGATCCAGTGCACAGTTTGTGGAGACACCTATATTGGGGAAACGGGAAGAGCACTAAGTGTAAGGCTCAAAGAACATCTGGCAAGTGAGAGGAAGAAAGCTCTCCTGAACCCACTTGGTAAACACCGAGTCGAAACACACCAAGGCACAGACTTCAACATCACTTGCAAAGTTCTGGCTCACGAGAACGAGATCGGTCCTAGAAAGGTTTTGGAGGCTTTTTTCATACGCGCCCGCGACCCAAAGCTGAATAACAGAAACGAATGTATTGCCATAGCCAACGAATTGCTACCACTTATACCACTTTGCGGTCTGTGGGAATCCAACGAAGTTCTTCCGTCGGGGTTTCTCACTTGCTAGTGGTATCTCTTGCTTGACGTCGATTGGAGCTGAGTGTTGGTGGAACTGTCTCGGGTTTGTTCCGTTCTTGATGCTGTCTCATTCCTTTGCCGTTCTCGGGGAGCCTCGCAACTCGCGGAGTGAGGAGTGAGAAGGCGTTTGATCGATTAGGTCGTAGATAAGTGCTTTGAACCATTTCAGGCCTTGGTAACGGCGATTCGACCGAAACGTCGGCCGAGTAAACAGTTTCATCAGTAAAAACCTGGATTGGCTCAGAAGAATATAAACAATTCACATTACTGTTCGTAGATTATGATCAGATGACGCGCAGGGAAGCGTTTTCGAGTATTTATAGTTCATTTTCAATCAATTTCTCGAGAATCAGCCTTATCGGATCAGTAATGCTATTAAAGGCAGTGGTCGCGATCAAATATGCTTGTCGTCTTTTTCTCTGTAAACCCTTTTCTGGGTCTCGAGTAGTAGGACCTATAAGAAAAAATCGCGAAAAAACCACTGTTTTGGGCCAAATTTGGAGCCTGAACTTTCTTGTCTTTTGATGGTGGACGAACTCACTCCACATCATCGGTATCGATGACCTCTTATATCAAGAACATCAGCTGGCTTGAAATTGAATTTCAATCAATGAACCTTCGGATTTATGTACACATCTAGTCAAAAACACTGACTGCAGTGCTTTATTTCATTGCTCAACTGTTTTCAATAGGTAAATTTGCATTTATTTCTTCCTCTGACTGTCAATGATTTTTGACTTCTCGGCATGACACTGCGATCTTTTTGGGCGGCGCTGTGCACGTGTGCACGAACTTGCATCTTTGGGCCCTAGAAACTCTAATTCTAGCCCGTTTTCCACCGCGCTACCTTCATAGTTTTTCAGCTGTTTTTGATCTGAGCAGATTTTTGTAGTTTTTTCGATAACGTTTTTCATCGTGACCACTGCCTTTAAAGGCAGCATACACGCTCGTAAACGTAATTGAGATAACTACGGAATTAGAATGGTATGGCACCCAACACAACGCTCACGCATTTTGAAGCGTCAAAAACGACCCACAATGACGCTACACGAGTAAGAAGTTGGCCCCGCCCCTGTATCTGCCCGCCCCCTGTATTTGCACCCTCTTCCAAAACAGGGGTGCTGGGCCATTCGCACCGTCGGCAACGTTTGTGGGTGGTGAAATAGGTGCAATAGGTGAACCACACAGATCGACGACGGTGGAAATGGCCCAGCACCCCTGTTTTGGAGGAGGACGCAAATACAGGGGTTGGGCAAATACAGGGGCGGGGCCAACTTCTCACTCGTGAAGCGTCATTGTGGGTCGTTTTTGACGCTTCAAAATGCGTGAACGTTGTGTTGCGCGCCATACCATTCTAATTCCGTGGTTATCTCAATTACGTTTACGAGCGTGTATGCTGCCTTTAAGGCTACTCTTTGGGATTTCTATGTATTTGATCAAAAAGCTCGGAATGTCAATCCCAGATCGTTGTACCCTGCACATAGGGCTCAATACTTGTACACTGTGCGGAACACTAAAAATTCCACCCGAATACTTTGTCTCTTTTCAACTGAATCCCAGGAATCATTTCGAACTTAGGTAGCTCTTCTCACCAAGATTTTGAGTATATCTTTATTAAAAAAAATTTTCAAATAAAAATAGTGGTTTGAAGGAATTTATTGAAAAAGGACGCTACAGACGCGATTCTGAGCAAAGCCTACGAGCAATGTGTCATTCTCCGTTCAAGATGGTCATCGAACCACTATCGTACAAGTGGGGTGGCTGTTTTTGTCAATAAAAGGACCGAATAAAACGCATCTGAATATCTCAGAACAACAACATTCCGATGATAATAATACAGAACCTCTTCCCGGAAAGGGAGCCATGAATGAGATTCGGCCATGTTAGGAATAAAAGTCAGAGTAATCACGTGAAAAGAAGAGAGATGGCAGAGCAAAAGAACAGATCAAACCCATCAAGAAGATTGAGCTATCGATGAAAATGATTTGAAAATGAAGATGACGCGTCATCCTACTACCTTAGGGAAGCTTTGGGGAGTAAAGTTAGACGTCACCTTGGGGAGTGAAGGAACACGTTATCACAAGTGATGTGACACGTGATCAGTGTCACTCCCCAAGTCTTCCCCAAGGGAGTGAAATTTACTACCCAATACCCTCACAGAAATCATGTGTTTCGCCGCGCGCGGCGGTTACTCCCTAAGGTGGAAAGTGGTCCCCCGACTGAGAAAGTGTCAAAACAGGCCTCGCCCACCTGCTATTCACCCCCGAGTTTATGAGAGGAGAAGAAACGTCTTGAAATGCTCTGGTAAGCCTCCATCATCTCGTATGCGCTCAATATAGACAGTCATGTCGTCGCTGACACCGATCGATGAGTTGCGTTTAGCGGCGGACCTCGTTTCAACCATGATGATTAATATTAACCGGACGAATAGGAATAACGAAACTTCACACGATCCACAATGACGATGGTTTTAAAGTGACCTATACTGAGCCTAGTTTCAATCGCGGACCTACTGCGGCCGAACCAAGGACGATGAGGGTGTCTGCAGGGACGTCAAAGTTGCGAAAAAACGCAGTTTTGACTTGGTGCTTCTGAAAAAGGTGACTAGGCGAGTTATCCGGCTTGGGCTGGTGCAGTGCTCATTTGGAAGAGAATCACAAAAAAAAGTTACTGCCCGAGTCCCAGGTCGATTGGTCCCATTAGAGCCGAGAACGGTACGTCGGTTACCAGGCGGCTAATGTCTCCAGACGGGTGGCTTCGGTTTTAGGCCTCTTTCAGAGTTCGATCGCTGTGCGACGCGATCGTGAGCACGGCGACGCGACCGTCGCGTCACCGTGGAAATTGCAGGCTTTGGAAGTGTGAATGCCCAATCGCGAAAGTTGAAAATCACTCTTTTTTACGTACACATTCTAATCTAGGCCTAGTCAGCGTAAATAAGTACAGCGAATAAACACCGCTAACTACAGCTGTGTTTATTTGCTGAATTCATCAGTGTGTGAAAAATATTTTAAAAAATTATTTGTGAGGGTTTGCTGGCCATGGGTGGCGCTGAATGTCTTCGATAAGGATTTTTTTTTGTTTTTTTCTCTTTTTGTAATCCAGAGCTTCGCGGCTTTTGTCGTGCATTCTGAGATTTATAATTGGTTCGGCAGTTCACAAACTGAGAGGATTAGAAAAAAAGAACACAGCACAAAAATTAACCATCAAAACGAGTTCAACACCGCCCATGGACGCTTAACCTTGACTTACTTACTTGACTTAGTCGGTTGGCTTTCGCCTGACGCGGTCATTCCGCATATTCACCGATATGTGCCGTCCTAGTAGTCAGCCGTGTCCATTTTTCACGGTCTTCAGCCGCAATTTGAACACATTCCATCCAGCTGTCACTATTCCATTTCCTGCGAAACGAAACATCGCGCCTGAACTGTCTTTCGATGCCGAGTGACTTTAAATCCTCTTTAACCACATCCGTCCAGAACTTTCGCCTACGCCCAGGTGGCCGTTTCCAGACAGGATTTGGAAGCATTCTTAAAGCGTGTTGTACGAGACGATCCGGCGTTCTTCTTAGTATATGCCCGAGCAGTCGGAGTCGACTTTCCATTGCTGCTTGAGATGGCGTTCGGAGATGCTGGCACCTCCCTCGTGTCAAGCGTTGATGTACTGCGTCGATTTCCTTGTAAAGATCTTCGTTATGGCATACACGCGGCCAGAAATCGCAGAGCAAACGTCTAAACAGCTTCCTCTCCATGCAATCCAACCTTTCCATCTGCGTCTTCGGTGCTGCCCACGTCTCCGATCCGTACATCATGATAGGGCGAATAGCGGATAGGTAGACGCGCAACTTGACTTCCTTCGCGATGGTGGTAGACCACAAACACTTGGTTAGAGAATTGAATGCAGACGTAGCTTTCGCACATCGTTGTCGAATATCCGCTGCATAACTACCGTCGTTCTTCAGCAAACAGCTCAAATAACAGAAATCGTCCACCAGTTCGAGGCGTTGTCCGTCCACACAAACTCCCGTTGAAGGCCTCTGAGAGACCCACATCTGCTTGCATTTGTCGGGACGAAGACGAAATCCATAGGCTGAGGCATACTTCAAAACGAGGTTTGCAATCCTTTGCAGTTTTGCGTTGTTTTCAGCGAATAACACAATGTCGTCGGCGTACTCCAGGTCGACAAGGGAGCGTCCTGATGATGTTAGGATCACATCCGCAGGAGACTGTTCTGCAACTCTACGCATCATGTCATCAACGGCGAAGTTGAAAAGAAAAGGTCCTGCAACGGCTCCTTGCCTTACTCCTGTTTTCACCTCGAAAGCTGACGTAAATCCGACAGGTGTACGAACTGCTGCTGTTGTTCCTTTGTTCATGTCCTCGATTACCCGAACATACTTTTCCGGGACTCTATCTGCTCGCAGAGCATTGAGCAATCGATTACGATGAGGAGAGTCGAACGCGGCTTCAAAGTCCAAAAAAGCAAGCTGTAATGGCTTCGAATAACGCTGCCACGATTCGATGACTCTTCTCACGACGAACACCTGGTCGATGGTCAATCTTCCAGGCCGAAAACCAGCTTGCTCATCTCTGGTCGTTCCTTCACGATGTTTGATAAGTCGCTCGAGAATGATACGTTCTAAAACCTTGTACATGACACGAAGTAGAGAGATTCCTCTGTAGTTCTTAGGATCCGTGACGGATAGCTTCTTGTGAAGAGGCACGACGATCGCATGTCTCCACGATGGTGTTGATCATTTCACGAATCCCAGACGGAGGAAGAGCTTTCAGCATTTCAGCAGTGATGTTGTCATCTCCACCTGCCTTTCCATTCTTCATTTTCCGGACACAATCCAAAACTTCAGACTCAGTCGGCGGTTCCTCACTGACATCGTAATGTGCTCTCTGAACATGCGGGAGCTCAGGTACTGATGGCGCTGGACGATTCAGTAGTGAACTGAAGTAATCCTTCCATATTGGCAGCGTCGCATCACCAACTGCAACTCCATTGGTAGTGTTCGAAACAGGAGAACATCTCTTCATCTTCCCGCTATACTGTCGCAGCAACGTGTAGGCTTTCCTCGGATTCTTCTCCTCCCAAGCCTTCTCAAACTCCTTAGCTCTACACGTCCACTCTCGTTCGCGGTCACTTTGAAGCTGCCGACGCAACTTCCTCCTCAGACGCTTCTCCTCCACGAAGTTTCCTGCAGTTCGGAGAGCACATACCCTGTTGTAAGTAGACGTCGTTTCCTCTGAGACGTAGGCGAACTTCTTCTTAGGCTGTACAACCCGGAGCGCCTCTTTCGAAGCGTCCTGGATGCACTTGACAAAAGAATCCGCGTCGCAAAGTTTCTTCTTAGTCCGTACTCCGATGTGAATAGAAACGCGTTGTCGAAAATTCCTTCTGCACTCTTCATCTCTGAGACTTGTCATGTCAATCCTCTCAAGAGGCTGAGCCCCTCGCTTCCTCTTATGAATCCTCGCAGTGAAGTTCAACAGAACAGGACGGTGGTCCGAATCGAATGCGAATCCCACACAGCTCTAGATCTTCGAATGTCCAAAACTGGAATATTCCTCGTCAGAACATAGTCGAGCTGTAGTTTCAAAGTTGTCATCTTCCGCTTCCGCTGCTCTTCTGGAGATAGCTGGGTTGGTCCCTGCCACGTAAGCTGATGGCGGCGATGATTCCTCTTGAATGTCGATGCACTAATCAGACCACTGCGTTCACAAAAGTCGACAAGGCGGTAGCCATTGTCCGATGTTTGCTCCACTGGGTAGAATCATTTACCGAGCACTTCGGATTCCTGATCAAGTCCCATCTTCGCATTTGCCTCAATCCCCACGACAACAGCATGTTGACAAGGTATCCTGGCCAGCAACGTATTGAGTTCCTCATAAAACGCATCCTTCGAATTGTCCTCGGCGGTTTCAGTGGGCGCATGAGCACTCACTATCCACAGATTGAATCCTCTGTGATCCCGCAGTCGTACGAATCCATTACAAATAAATATTGGAAAGTTTTTCATGAGAAGCACTGACCTCAATTATGCGGGAGAAAAATAATATAGATGAATAAAACGAGTGAATTCCTTCGAATGTCTTAAAGTGAAACAAATAATGAATTTAAAAAATTAATTTTCCCAAAAAATAGAAGATGTTCCGCGATGCGAATCACTACCTCGGCAGTCGAGAATGTGGGTAAGCTACCTGAAAGATTAGAACTAATAAAAAAGTAGAATTAATGGAAAAAAGTAGAGAAATTCGAACGAGGGCACATGAAGCGGTCGCCGCGACCGGTCGCGTCGCCGTGCAGTGCACGGCGACGCGATCTGGCAATGTCAGTCGCCCAATTGCGCGATTGGGCGACTCTCTCCGCGATCTTGTCCGTGTCGATCTGATCGCGCTACGCGACCAGATCCATACGCAGGGTTTTCATTCGGTTGCGTCGCACAGCGATCGAACTCTGAAAGAGGCCCTAGAGTAAACTATACTGACCCCAGTTTCAATCGCGGACCTTTTGCCGCCGAACCAATGATGATGAGTGTGTCTACTGGGGCGTCAAAGTTGCGTAAAAACGCAGTTTTGACTTAGTGCTTCTGAAAAAGGTGACTAGGCGAGTTATCCGGCATGGGCTTGTGCAGTGCTTATTTTTGAGAGAATCACAAAAAAAGTTACTGCCCGAGTCCCAGGTCGATTGGTCCCATTAGAGCCGAGATCAGCCGGGTAGCCGTGGCATACCTGGTGCCGCTAAGCGATTAATCGATATTATTTGGAAAAAGATCACAACAAAAAGTTACTGCCTGAGTGCCAGGTCGATTGCTCCCGTTGAAGTTGACTTCGTAAGTTCCATGTGCAAATCTTATGTATCGATCAGCCGGGTAGCCGTGGTATGCATGGTGCCGCAAAGCGTCAAATATTAAAAAAAACCTCTTTGATAAGTTGGGGGGGCGCAAAATTTTCCAACTTGGGTGAGGGGGGGCGCACCTCCAGAGGACCGGTAACCAGGGCATGCCTTACCCTGCGCTGCACAGCAACAGCGACCGCCTCCCGCTTTCTAAATCTGTCGCTGTCGCAGTGAGCTGCATAGTGACAGCGACAGTGGCAACGACAGGCATAGACACATTTGCAATATGTCAGCCCTCCATCACACGTCGCTGCGACGGGCAGCGCCATTGGTCCGATGCTGGTACCGCATTTGTGCTTGATGCCACGACTGTCGCTCATGGCAGCGACAATGTATACCATTTACCTAAGGCGACGTTTATACTCCCATCGCCGAGAGGCGCGGCATAGTGCGATCCTCTAAGGGGTCGTTTATACTTCCGCCGCGGAGCGGCGCGGCGAAGTGCAATCCTACAAAATCGATCGTGCCGCGGCGCGGAGGGCTGCGCGTAACTGAATTTTATTTGTAAAAAAAAGTTTTCAAATTCCTGGTAATTCCAAAATCGTAATTCACAAGGCCTGAGCAAAACCAAACCTTCCCAGCCGCGAAGACCACTGCAAGCTTATGTTTCTACAGTAGTCATTGTAGATTAACAAGCGCTCCCGTCCGTATTTTAAGTAACTGTCCCTCTTGAACGGGAGGGGTTTGGAAGCTAAAACCCTGGTACTGTCCATATCTGCCTGACAGCTACATAATAAATGTGGGAACGAGAGAAAAATGGTTTGCGTTTGCTGGCCGTTCAAGCCAGCCTATCCCACCGATGAAGAGCCTTTTACGTTGACGCAATATTTCACACAGCCCAAGCGTGTGAGAACCCCAAATCGGTTGTGGGGTGAATAGGCCAAGATGGTGGTTTGATAAAGGCCCGTAGTAACCCACCACTCAGTCAGGATCATCTGAGTGGGTGATAAGACGAGCCCGAAACGATTCAGGCAGGGCTCAGACGAGTCCGAAATCGTATCGAGCGATAGATTGCATTCAAGCGGTCGGTCTTGCAAAGTCATAATGATGGGTGCATGATGGTACCTGTGATGCATGAACAACCGGTCATTATTCTCTTGGTGGTCGTTCACTAATCGACCAACTCCATGCTCCGTTTCTCAATAAATGAAATGCTGTTTGTCTCGTGTAAGCTGATATTGATATTGATACATTGATAAGCCGACATCTCTGCTGATTTATTTAAGTTACTTCTTTGCTCCTCAAAAAAGTCTCGAGCGCACTCCCGACCTGGCAGCTGTGTCTCTCCTCCCCAGCCAAGAAGTCAGTCAGATCTGACTGAATCTACTCAGACATTGGGAGCAGCGGACAGCTGGCGAAAATTCGCCAGTTGCTCAACATCTCGGTGACAGCTGGCATTTAGCTGGCAAATGGTAATCACGAGGCCGTTAGCTGGCATACACTCGCCATGTTATTTAATGCCAGCGACGGACCGCTGGCGAAAGTGTGCCAGCTGCCTGAAAGCTTGGTGATAACTTGCATTCAGCTGGCAGGGGCAATCAAACCTCGAAATTACCGAGCGCATGAAAACGGATTTATCCACCAATCGGCACTCGGCTGGCGCCTAACCGCCCAGTGGTCTTCGCTTGGCACTGAGTCGTCACATGACTCGAGAGAGTTGACGACTACTCACGTTTTAACATGTTATAGTTTGTTCCCTGATTTCATTGATAAGCCGAGCCGGTATTTAAGGCGATTCAGTCTAATGAGTGTTCACTCGGCACTTTGATGCCGGCCCTGGAAGGTGACCTGAAGTCACTCTACAGAGGCTAGCATATTTTTGGCAGCTGAGGGGCAAGTCCCCACGGCTAGGGGGGGGGAGGCGGAGTAGGTTCTCCACCTCAGACCGTTGCGTAGGCGATCTCCTACGCAACGATCTGCAGTGAGGAACCCACCTCGACTCATCGGTCTGCCAAGAGACTGGCGGACCGCTGGCAAATGATTGTTCAACAGCGGGCTGCCAGATATTAGCCAAGAGACTACCAGCGGTAGGTCAACGTCTTGGCGGGCCGCTGGCAGGGTTTTGGCGGACCGCCGACTAATGGCTGTCCGACACAGAGAATGGTTTTTGCTCGCCAGGCAAATGCCGGCGGTCCGATGATCCCAATGTTCGAGTAGTCAGCCAGATCTGACTGAGTGATTCAGCTTATCTTGTTTGTTACTGACTTTCTTTACTTAGCCTAGGTCGCTATCCTACAACACGCACGTCTGAAATAAGTGCGTCTCATCTGAATTCTTTTCAGAACATGGATTCAGTCAGGCTAAACTAAAATTTTCGCTGGCTTTACTACGGGCCAAAGTGTGCTTTCAAAGGTTGTTCTTAAAAAAAGAACTTCTAGTGAAATGATGATTGTGCATTTCGATTATTCGAAATTCAAAAATTCGAATATGCTCTTTAGAATAATCGAATTTCGAATACTATTCGAAAGTCTGCTTTTGAAATATTCGAATTTCGAATACTATTCGAAAGTCTGTTTTCGAAATATTCGAATTTCGAATATTATTCGAAACCGCTTTTTACGAAGTATTCGAATTTCGAATAGTATTCGAAAGCCCGTTTTCGAAATATTCGAATTTCGAATATTATTCGAAACCGCTTTTTACGAAGTATTCGAATTTCGAATAGTATTCGAAAGCCCGTTTTCGGATTATTCGAATTTCGAATATTATTCGAAAACCAAAATTTTCGAATTTTGAATGATTCGAAATTCGAAAAATCATTCGAATATTTTTCGAATAATATAATTCGGTCCGAAGTATACTAGACATACCCCCCCCCCGGGCGATCGACCAGTCACCCGTGATTTGGGGGCCGAACAAAACTTCCGAGCCAATCTCCAGTATCCGCCGTTAGACTGTTCAGAGCGGTTAAGGCGCGACTCCTGCCGTTTGCTCGGCAGTGTATATCGACACAGCTTCGGCGTGCTCGTGTGTGCAGCAACTGGCAACGCTACGTTGCCTGCCGTAGCTTGCCTTGTAACAGCCACACAAGTGTCGAGGTATACAGCTGACCGGCGTCGAGGAGTCGCGAAAGAATCGATTCGTGTGTGTAGTAGTATTGGCAGAGTACGTTGCTGCGGCACGTATCAATACGAAAAAACGCACGTTTGTTTCAATCCGTGTGTCCGAGAGTGCTGTGTAAATACGTTGTTGAGGCAACTACCAGTACGATAAGCAGCACGTGTGTGAATCGATTCGTGTTTCGATCCGATCCTTGTGGGACAGGGATTCGTGTGTTAAGTAGTGTTGTGGAATACGTTGCTGAGGCAAGTAGCAATACGAAAGAACGCACTTTGTTTTGCGCCTGCTTTGGGAGAATACGTCGCGGAAGCAAGTATCAATACAGAGGAAGTCAAAGTTTTTTGTCGCGTCAAAAACGTTGGGCAATGAGGTTGGAAGGCGTCAAAGATGAAGATCTGCCACCAATTCTCACCAGTCATCTAGCACTTTTCCTAGAATGTTGGTGCGACCGTAAGACAACATGAAAAATAGTTACGGCACGAATTCCACATGCAGAAAAACTCCGAGAATGACAGTGGCGAGGCCTCCAAAAGCAGAAAAACTTCAAAAAGGATTTTGGCGCGAAATTCAAATTCGTATTTACAATGTGTTCCAATTGACGTTTCTTTACAAATGAAGGTTTTTCATGGGCCCCTTCGGCATTTTCGTTCACTAGATGGGCCAAGCTACAAAAAAACATGGAAAAATAATAAACGGTTTTCTGCGCGTACGATGCCTTTAAAATCAAAAAATGATTCTAAACTTTCACGCAAAAAAAAAAGATTCAAAACTTTGTCAACATAAACGCTTATAAGACTGGGGTGTATGAATGTTTCAGTGTTTCCCTAGGAGAGGTAATGAATTTTGAGAAAAGCAAGAGACACGATTTCGTTCCAACAGAACTGTAAGACGAAGACGAGTGAATGAGAATTGTGGCAAGCCGGGTTGAGTGGATCGATAATTGGCATGGCTGGTTTCAGCGGCACTGTGATTTTACCGCAGTAGCTCCGCAGTAGTACCGCAATCATTGCGGCGCTATTGCGGTATTTGACACAAGTGCGAGCCCACTGCATCGTCATTGCGGTACGACTGCGGAACTATGGGGACTGCGGCACGGTTGCGGTACTACAGCGGCCAGTTCTCTCGGAGATATCAAGCTACGCTGTGATGCTTATCACAGTGTTAAGACTTTTCATCCTGTTTAAACATGAATGAGCCGTTTGGATCCCGAAGCTGTATACCGTTACTCGAACAGGACATGATCAAGCCGAATCCCATGGTCAAGGATATGAAGATGCACCGACGTTCAGATGATACGAGGTTCCGCCATCCTGACGATGCCCGAGATGCTCAACGACGACCGCCGAAACTCAAGTACACGGACAATGTTTCAAAAGATGCTCGCCCGCCGATGGATTGCCGTTCGAAACCTTCAAGCCGTCTCTGATCTCGTAGATTCCTTGCTATGAATACCTAATCACTTTTATTGATAATATGAGTCGGGACGACTCACTCAGAAGGTTGGGGCTCGCCACCCGTTAACCAAAAGTCCGGCGGCGCGCAGCACCTCGCGCGGCCTGCGAGCGAAATGGTAGCGGGTGGCGAGCACTGGCATGCTGGCGCTCGCCACCCGCTCACCACATTATGGCGGCGCGCTCGCCTAGCGCCGGTCGCCGACGAAAGGATAGCGGGTGGCGAGCTCTTGAATGTGGCTTCCGCTTGAATTTCATGCCATACTTGAATTTTCGTTTCGGTCATCCACTATTATCACCTGCATGGGGGCGGACTTGGTATAGCGCTTGACCACGCCCATTTTTCCGTGCCGCCGCGCAATTTAAACACCAACCCATGGTTTTTCTCCCATTCTATATTCAATAAAGTCGTTGCGGCATGAAAAAATGGGCGTGGCTAAGAGCGATATCATAGTGCCCCTCTCTGTTGAGATGGCACCAATTATTCTTTCTCAGTAACAGTACACATATTCAAAAAACTCGGAAGGTCTAGGACTGTCAAGAATGATTTATTATAATCGGTTTCAAATAAATCACCAAATTCTTAGAACTCCAAGTGTTTAATATAATAGCAAATAGTCTTCTATAGCTTGCCAACCGAGATAGTACAGATTTATTCGGCTAACGTTTCGGCGTTATCGCCTTCTTCGGAGCCTGGAAACCGAAAAAACATTCAGGGAACTACCCGATCAAGCGCTATTTCATTCTACAGGGTTTCATTCAGTATGTAACCAGATCACTCACGAAGCAATCATATGCAAGGAAAGAAGAGACCAACCTTAGACTGTGAGCCGAGACGCTCAACTAGTCACCCTCAGATCGACACAGACGGAGAGGAATGAGCCAATGCTAGGGCCTAAGACAGACAGCCTTATATACAACACTAATTACCTCGAGATACTGCCCATGGCGGCCTAATTACCTCTAGGTACTGCCTGTAGCGGACTAATTACCTCAAGGTAATGCCTGTGGCGGACTAATTACCTCAAGGCAGTGCTTGTGGCTGATCCGTGTCCCCAAACCCACACAGGTCAAAGTACGGTGACAACTCTTGAGTGACTGCGATGCGCTCCTCCTTGCGATTGATATTTGGATTTTTGGCAGCAATCCAAAACGCTTCAAGGGTTCTGCGAGCTGCGATGTCAGGCTCACGTGATAAAATCGTGACTGCCACCTCAAAGCATGCATTTCCGTGAGCGCGCACTCGGTGGTCTCCCAGAGGTGTGGCTGTTTTGGACTTTTCGAGACCACTTAGATGCTCCTTCATTCGTACACAGAGCGGTCTGCCCGTTTCCCCTATATATTGCTCCTTACATAGCTGGCAAGTAATCAGGTACACAACGCCAGATATCATACAGTCGCCTTCGTTTCCGAAAGGGCATATAACACACGATGGTGTAGTGCATAGGCGATCATACAGGCGGTTTCGTGTAAGCTGTTTCTTAAGATTAGCAGGAGGAATTTCTACTAATCTTACCATATCCTGTAAATTCGCTTTACGAATGCAGGCGCGAACTTCTGTGCTCAAAGCATCCGACACAAATGGCAGAAAAAATGATATTTTCGCTCTTTCATCGTCAAGGCGCTCGAAAACGGAACGTTGCCGCTTTGCTCTGGTCTTCCACACTGACTGGTCGTAACCGTTCTCGATCGCTATACGTCTAGCCATTTCCATCGAAGTAGACTTCTCTTCTGAACCAGAAGATACACTTGCCGCTGTTCTGAACACGTTGCTAACGATGGCCTTTTTCGTGCTCCTAGGGTGAGCGGAACGTGAATGAACGATTATGTTTTTGCTAGTTGGCTTACGATACCACCTAGTTTGAAGCACTCCGTTATCGTTTCGAATCTGTACATTCAGGAAAGCCAACCAATTTCCCGCAGGTGGTTCGCGGGTAAATTTTATGTACTCTGACTGCTGATTCAGAAGTTCGAAGCAAACGTTCATCTCGTCTTGAGTCGAGCACACCACAAAACAGTCGTCGATGTAGCGGCAGTACATTATAGGCATTCGATTCAGAACAGGGTTTTCCACCTTCGACATAAAAGTGACCGCTAAGACAGGAGCTAGTCTCTGTCCCATCGCAAGGCCTCTCACCTGCTTATAGTAATCTCCAGCCCATCTGAACACGTTGCATTTGAGACATTCATCGACCAGCGTCAGGATTTGGTGAATATTGAGATCATATAAATTCACCTCGGATTGGTGTTCATTTAAGATCTCAAATACGGCTTGGAGAGCGCTGTGTCTTGGAACATTAGTGTATAATGAGGAGACGTCAAAGGATTCCATGACGTAACTATTTTCCATCCTCACTTCACGCAGTTTTTGGAGAAAACTGTTAGTGTTTGGCAGATGGGCAGGCACGAAACTCAGCAGCTGTACAAGAACAAGGTTTAGCAACCACGAAATTCTGTCCGTAGGGCCTTACACGCCGCTAATTATTGGTCTCACTTTGTAACAAGAAGGATCCAGAGCTGTGGTGACTTCCGGATTGAGCTTGTGAGTCTTTATGAGCACGTACAAAACCGGACACAACGGTAGCTCACTCTTCAGTCTAGAAACTAGGCTACTAGGCAGGTTTGCCACTTTGGCTACTTCGCTCCAAGTCCGATAAAGCCGGCGATATTGTTTTGCATACTCTTCCAGCTAAGAGTGGCTATACGTCGTTCGATCTTGAAGGTGATGACGTGTGATAGCCTTATCCAGCTGCTGGGATAGTACCACAAACTCTCCTCCCTTGTCACTGACGCTCATTTTCAGGGCGCCGGACGCTGAGAGATCCCTTAATTCTCGTAAACCCCGTTTTTGTTGAGCGCTAAGGTTACAGACCCTGCGTTTACTGGTAAAACGCTGCAGTGCCATCAGCAGAGAAGTGGAAAATATGCGAAATTTCGCATCCACTGTACTATCAGGATCTTGCGGCTTGAGGAAACTGCTGGGGAAAGGAGGGGGCGGAACCGCTAAGGTACTGACAAAACCCTGACCATTAGACCGCGCGTCGATTTTCGCCTGTCCTTGAAGGCGATCTTGCAATGCCTGGTGGCTGCCAACGATTTTCCGTGAGACGCTGTGACAGAGGCATTGGTTAGGAGCAAAACTTGGACCCAAATCCAATACGGAAAGCAACGAGTTTTATGTTCATGGATCTCCAATCGACCGCTTCTCATTGATAAGTAAATGAGACACTCTTGGTGGACTCCACTATATATGTAAAAATGTTTGGTTATGATTAAGGAACAATGGCAATCCACTTACTGCGTTAGGAATCCATTGAAAACTGCCGCCTTGCTGCCGACATTTGTAGCTCCGGATGTCCCTTCTGAAGTAAGATTTACAAGCCGAGAACGATAAAGAGCTGAAAGGGGGCTGTCCAAGCGTCGAAAAAAAGCGGCTCGAATGGACGTTTTCAGGAGGAATTTGTGGGACAAAGGGTGGGAATTCCGCGGCTACGCTTATTGTGTATCGTACTATGTGAAAAGGAGTTACTATGTATGAAAACAACGTTGATTCAACGTTTTAGAGAAAAAAGTAGTTTTCGCTGCAAGGGGGCTGTCCAAGCGTCGAAAAAAATGGCTCGAATGGACGTTTTCAGGGGGGAATTCGGGGGACAAAGGATGGAAATTTTGCGGCAACGCTTATCATGAATCGTACTGTGTGAAAGGGAGTTACTATGTATGAAAACAACGTTGA
Source organism: Aplectana chamaeleonis (assembly GCA_029168955.1). NCBI lineage: Eukaryota > Metazoa > Nematoda > Chromadorea > Rhabditida > Cosmocercidae > Aplectana > Aplectana chamaeleonis. The sequence goes on along the minus strand of JAPDOI010001230.1, from coordinate 68,001 downwards.
TCAACGTTTTAGAGAAAAAAGTAGTTTTCGCTGCAAGGGGGCTGTCCAAGCGTCGAAAAAAACGGCTCGAATGGACGTTTTCAGGGGGGAATTCGGGGGACAAAAGGTGGAAATTTTGCGGCAACGCTTATCATAAATCGTACCATGTGAAAGGGAGTTACTATGTATGAAAACAACATTGATTGAACGTTTTAGAGAAAAAAGTAGTTTTCGCTGCAAGGGGGCTGTCCAAGCGTCGAAAAAAACGGCTCGATTGGACGTTTTCAGGGGGGGAATTTGTGGGACAAAGGGTGGAAATTTCGCGGCAACGCTTATAATGAATCGTACCATGTGAAAAGGTTTATTATTCATGAAAACGTCTTTGAATCAACGTTTCAAAGAAAAAAGTAGTTTTCGGTGCAAGTGTCGAAAAAAAAAACGGCTTTAGTGGAGGTTTTCAGGCGGAATTTGTGGGAAAAGGGGGGAAATTTCACGGCAACGATTATGAGATCACGTACTGGGTGAGTGACTTACTTACTTGACTTAATCGGTTGGCTTTCGCCTAACGCGGTCATTCCGCATCTTCAGCGAGGTGTGCCGTCCTAGAAGTCAGCCGTGTCCATTTTTCACGGTCTTCAGCCACAATTTGAACACATTCCATCCAGCTGTCACTATTCCATTTCCTGCGAAACGAAACATACTTCGAAACGAGGTTCACAATCCTTTGCAGTTTTGCGTTGTTTTCAGCGAATAACACAATGTCGTCGGCGTACTCCAGGTCGACAAGGGAGCGTCCTGATGGTGTTAGGATCACATCCGCAGGAAATTGTTCTGCAACTCTACGCATGATGTCATCAACGGCGAAGTTGAAAAGAAAAGGTCCTGCAACGGCTCCTTGCCTTACTCCTGTTTTCACCTCGAAAGCTGACGTAAATCCGACAGGTGTACGAACTGCTGCTGTTGTTCCTTTGTTCATGTCCTCGATTACCCGAACATACTTTTCCGGGACTCCATCTGCTCGCAGAGCATTGAGCAATCGATCACGATGAGGAGAGTCGAACGCGGCTTCAAAGTCCAAAAAAGCAAGCTGTAATGGCTTCGAATAACGCTGCCACGATTCGATGACTCTTCTCACGACGAACACTTGGTCTATGGTCGATCTTCCAGGTCGAAAACCGGCTTGCTCATCTCTGGTAGTTCCTTCACGATGTTTGATAGGTCGCTCGAGAATGATACGTTCTAAAACCTTGTACATGACACGAAGTAGAGAGATTCCTCTGTAGTTCTTAGGATCCGTGACGGATAGCTTCTTGTGAAGAGGTACGATGATCGCATGTCTCCACGAAGCGGGTTTCCTTTCGCTCATCCATATGGTACGGATGGTGTTGGTCATTTCACGAATCCCAGACGGAGGAAGAGCTTTCAGCATTTCAGCAGTGATGTTGTCATCTCCACCTGACTTTCCATTCTTCATTTTCCGGACACAATCCAAAACTTCAGACTCAGTCGGCGGTTCCTCACTGACATCGTAATGTGCTCTCTGAACATGCGGGAGCTCAGGTACTGATGGCGCTGGACGATTCAGTAGTAAACTGAAGTAATCCTTCCATATTGGCAGCGTCGCATCACCAACTGCAACTCCATTGGTAGTGTTCAAGACAGGAGAACATCTCTTCAGCTTCCCGCTATACTGTCGCAGCAACGTGTAGGCTTTCTTCGGATTCTTCTCCTCCCAAGCCTTCTCGAACTTCTTAGCTCCACACGTCCACTCTCGTTCGCGGTCACCTTGAAGCTGCCGACGCAACTTCCTCCTCAGACGCTTCTCCTCCACGAAGTTTCCTGCAGTTCGGAGAGCACAAACTCTGTTGTAGGTAGATGTTGTTTCTTCTGAGACGTAGGCGAACTCCTTCTTAGGCTGTACAACCGGGAGTGCCTCTTTCGAAGCGTCCTGGATGCACTTTACAAAAGAATCCGAGTCGCAAAGTTTCTTCTTAGTCCGTACTCCGATTTGAATAGAAACGCGTTGTCGAAAATTCCTTCTGCACTCTTCATCTCTGAGACTTGTCATGTCAATCCTCTGGAAAGGCTGAGTCCCTCGCTTCCTCTTATGAATCCTCGCAGTGAAGTTCAACAGAACAGGACGGTGATCCGAATCGAATGCGACATCCCACACAGCTCTAGATCTTCGAATGTCCGACACTGGAATATTCCTCGTCAGGACATAGTCAAGCTGTAGTTTCAAAGTTGTCATCTTCCGCTTCCGCTGCTCTTCTAGAGATAGCAGGGTTGGTCCCTGCCACGTAAGCTGATGGCGGCGATGATTCCTCTTGAATGTCGATGCAATAATCAGACCACTGCGTTCACAAAAGTCGACAAGGCGGTAGCCATTGTCCGATGTTTGCTCCGCTGGTGTTGTAGAGCTGCTGCTTGTAGACGAGTGAAGAATGAGCTTCATTAGCTACCGAAGATTTGCACACATCAAAAACATTCAGAGGCCCTCACAGGCCGCATCGTACATAACCCGGGTTTCGTAATACGCGTTAACATGCAATGCTACGTCACAGTCATACACACGGCCGCTGCAGCCAAAGTGCAACCGCGATGAGTCATGATAAAACACGTGCAATGGCAACCTAATTGAACCACACAAAAGGCAATACAACAAAGATAAACACGTCACAATAACTATACATAATTATACATTATTGTTCCTACAACACCTCCCCCGTTAAGTTATCACTTGTATGTCTTCCTTGACGGATCCACGACCATGCGCGAAGGCGGCTGACGGTGTCGAGTAGATCGTCTAAGCTGTTGAGAAGCAGGCGGCGTTGCTGGCAGTGCAGTCGATTGTTGGTCACCAGGTTGAGCACGGTTGCTGATCATCGGCAAGTCGAAAACGTCCAGAAGTCGTTCTGATATTGTAGTATCATCTCTCGGACGTAGCTGGTTGATGTCACGGGTCCACTCTAGACCTCCACAACGGACGATGTAGGTGGAGTTTCCTGTTTTACGCAATATGACGGCAGGAGTCCATGTGGCTTTCGGACTGCGGTAATCCTTGGCGTAAACAGCGTCGTCGACATCGAAGTGACGAGCCAGAGCACCATGTCGGCGATTGAATTGTCGTTCCATCTTGGCGTCACGTGATCCTGGTGCTGTGACGTTTGGAGACAGCAGATCCAGCTCGGTTCGCATCCGATGCCCCAAGAAGTTCTCAGCGGGAGACAGATTGTTCGGTCCAGATGGGCAAGGAGTCGACCGGTATGCCATCAGGAAGGTTTGAAGTGCATCTGCTGTTGGTTCCTCCCCCTTCAACTTTGCGAGTCCTCGCTTGAAGGTGTCCACGAAACGTTCGGCTTGTCCATTGCTCTGCGGATGGAACGGTGGCGTTCGAACGTGGGTGATTCCTCGGGAACGGCAGAACGACGAGAACTGTGAAGATGTAAACTGCGTGCCGTTGTCCGTAACGAGAATCTCCGGATTTCCAAACTGTGAAAAGATTCTCTTCATGACGGAGATAGTTGCAGACGACCAGATTGTTGGCATCTGGATGATTTCTGGCCACTTGGAGTAGGCGTCGACGATAAGCAGATAGAATTGACCATCCAGCGGTCCAGCAAAGTCTGCATGTACGCGTGTCCATAGAGAGCTGGGTTTCGGCCAGGACTGCAGTTCTGCCTTGACGGGGTTCTTGGAGGCTGCTGCACACTTACTGCAACTTTTGACAATTCCTTCAATGTCGCCATCCAGTGTCGGCCAGTAGACATGACTGCGCGCCAGCATCTTCATCCTTGTTTGTCCTGGATGAGCCTTGTGGAGCGTCGCGAGTATACGGCGTTGCAGTGAAGTCGGAATCACTATGCGTGAAGCCGTTAGCAAACAACCATTGACAGTTGTGAGCGTGTCTCTGCGGTTGTAGTAGTGCCATAGAGGAGAGTCGCGATTGACCTTCGGCCAGCGGCCGGACTTCGTGTTGTCGATCACTTGTTTGAGCAAGGTATCCGCTAACGTTGCGGTTCGGATGTTTTCGGCTGAGACTGGAAGTTGGCTGCAGCTGTCTGCAAACTCAGCAGTGATATCGGCATCGACGGCGGCGATGACGTAGTCTTCCGGCTCCAGTGAGTGTGATGCTATGAGACGCGAGAGCGCATCGACTTGGCCGAAATCCTTTGTGTTGACGTACTCGATCGAGAAGTTGTAGTTGAGTAGCGTCGTAGCCCATCGCTGAAGACGGTTGGCACTGTAGACTGGTATTCCTTTCTTGCTTCCAAATACCGAAAGGAGTGGTTTGTGATCGGTCTTCAACGTGAAATGACGTCCATGTATGAAGCGGTGAAACTTTTGCACGGCAAAGATAAGAGCGAGTGCTTCCTTCTCAATCTGACTGTAGTTCTTCTGCGCAGAAGTCAGGCAACGGCTTGCATGGTATATGACCTTCTGTGATCCATCTGGGAAGCGGTGTGACAGCGTTGCTCCAATCCCGTAGTTGGAAGCGTCGGCTGCGACAATGATTGGCAGGCACGGGTCGAAGTGCGTCAACAGAAGATCGGACTTCAAAGTTTCTTTGATTCGGCAGAAACGAGATTGACACTCCGGTGTCCAGTTGTAGACAGCGTCCTTCTTGGTAAGGGCATCCAGCGGAGCGCGGAGGTTGTGCAGGTCCTTGACGAAGGTACCATAGAAGTTTACGAGCCCAAGGAAAGCGCGTAGTTGACTGACGTTCTTTGGAGGTGGCATCTCGTGGATTGATTTGATCTTAGCGGGATCCGGGAGACGTCCTTGCGCATTGATGACGAAGCCCAAATAAGTGATTTCCGTCTGCAGGAAAAAACACTTCTCCAGTCGAACACGGAATCCATAGTCTTGGATCCTTTGGAGCACAGCTTCAAGACGAGAATTGTGTTCTTCGATGGTTCTACCGGTAACCAGTATGTCGTCAAGGTAGGCGGCAGTTCCTTCCAAACCAGCGATGAGAGCGTCAATGTGCTGCTGGAAGATTCCAGGAGCGGGCTTCACTCCAAAAGGTAGTCGATTGAAACGATACAATCCTCGGTGCGTATTGATCGTCAACAAGGGCTTTGACTCGTCGTCCATTTCCAATTGGAGATAGGCTTCAGCAAGGTCGAGTTGCGAGAAGTATCGACCTCCATTCAGCTTTGTGAAGATGTCATCTGGTGTTGGAAGAGGGTGCTGGTGCTGCTCGAGTGCGTCGTTCAATCCTGTTGAATAGTCTGCGCAGAGTCGGATTGAACCATCTTTCTTCTGAACGGTGACGATAGGTGCAGCCCATACTGAGTGATCCACGGGCGAGAGCACGTCGGCAGCCACCAAGCGGTCGATTTCTTGTGAGATCCGCGGAAGCGCAGCATACGGAACTGGGCGAGCCTTGCGAAAGACAGGCTTGGCGTCGGGTTTCAGCACGAGTTTTGCTCTTGATTTCGTGCATCGTCCCAATCCTGGTGCAAACACTGCAGTGAACTGGTTCTTCAGCCGAGTCGTTAGGGAAGAATGCAGTGTAGATGAAGACACGTTGAAGACGGAGCCTTCTGTCAGACGGCGAAACAGCGGCTCGTGTTGAGAAATCCAGTCAAGGCCCAACAATGACGAAGTATCGGCGACGTAGCATGTACCTCGTCCATTGTGACCATCGATGACGAAGTCGCATTCACATTGTCCACGAACATTCAGCTTCTTGTGGTTGGCGGATTGCAAAGTGATGAGCGAAGGCCGCAACTTCGGTCGGCCGATCGCGATCCAATCGGATTGGCTGAGCAGTGTGACATCTGCTCCGGTGTCGAGACGCATCCGGACCATCGTTCCATTGATCTGCACTGAACGGTAGATACGGCTAACAGGAGCGGAATCGGATGAGGTAGAGGCGATAACGACGTTGTTTGTTCGCCTGTGTTTTCTTCTGTGCTGCGTACTCTTCTTCTCGAAGTTCTTGCAGAATCCTCTTTTGTGGCCAACGGTTTTGCAGTCGTGACACGTTTTGTTGATAAACGTGCAGTCCCTTGACCAATGGTGTCCTCCACATCGGAAGCATGGAGAAGGCGGTTCTCGATCTCGAGCCTTTGAAGAAGAAGGGAGCACTCGGTCTCGGCTCGTTTTTGATTTGACCGCATTGACGCTTGATCGTGGAGCAGACCGTTCGAGAAGAGCAGCATCTTGTCGGATGTCGATGAAATGTTGAATCTCTGAGGTGAGTTCTTTCAACGTCGTTTGAGGATTGTCTTCCATCTTGCGTAGAGCACGAGCACGGATATCGGCATCCGTTGGAGAGGCAAGTCCACAAATCCACACAAGGCACTTCATTTGCTCGGGTGTTACGTCGTTGAATTCTGCCATTTCGTGTCGTCGATTCACAAGTCCTGTGTAGTCACGCAACGTCTCGTCCACACGTTGCGTTTTCAGGTATGCGTAGCGTCGAGCGAAGATCGAGGTGTTGTGTCCAAACAGCTCTTTCAAGGTCTTCACAGTATCCGCCAGTGACACGTCGGAGGCTTTCTTCGGAAGGATATGACTTGTGAAGCGAGCGTAAGTCACGGCATCCAGCTTCGAAACAATCAGTCGAGCCCTTGCGGCGTCGTCTAGGGTGGCACCATCCTTTGATATGACGTCTTCGTACCGATTGTACCACACGTCGAAGGTGCATCCAATGTCTGGATCGTAGACAAATTCTGGTAGCCTGGTTGACAGCGAGTTAGTGACGAACTCGGTTGTAGTGGCAGGAGTAGTCGAGCCGGATGGTCCTGTGTTGAAGACCATTCCCTCCATGCGTTTGACTATCTCGTTGAACATCGATAGCTGTGCCTTGGCTTGAGCATCCAGAATTTCTCGAAGTGTCGCAGCGTCCATCTTCGTTTCGGCTGGCTCAAAAATGTACACTCGTTGCGATGATTGATCAGTCGTAGAGTACTAGTGCTCAGGCAGCAGTTCGACCGGGCTCAAAGTTTGTGAGCCGGGGCTGCGTGAGCTGTACTTGATCAGCAGTTCGACCGGGCTCAAGGCAGAGCCGGGGCCAATCAATCGATCCTTGTGCAACCGGACTTGAAACAAGCCGGGACAATCTCAACCGGACTCGAAAAAGAACCGGGAATCAATGGATCGTCGACAGTATTCGACCGGGCCCGAGCAAGAGCCGGGGACGATCGTTGGTGGACCGATCAGCCGTTCGACCGGGTTCGAGGCAGAGCCGGGGCTGAATCCACGAATTGATCAGCCGATCGAACGGGCTCTAGGCAGAGAGCCGGGGCTGAATCCTCCAATTGATCAGCCGATCGACCGGGCTCAGGGTAGAGAGCCGGGGCTGAGTCGAAGTCGTCGGGGCAGCCGCGTCCACGTCCGTAGTCCTGATCGCCAGTCTATTTCAGACCTTTAAAAGAAATGGACGGAAACGCCCGTCAGGTGACACTGGCCCTTCAGGGCACTTTGCAGCAGGATCCAGCCATTAGAAAGCAGGCTGAGAATCAGATTTGGGAGTTCAGCAAAGTCTCAGGATTTGCCACATTACTTTAACAGTTGATTTGTGCTAATTATGCAGCCGCCGAAATTCGGATGGCAGCTGCTGTAGCTCTGAAAAACTTCATTAAGAAAAACTGGGGCGAGACACCTGAGGTCGACCTGACGCCTGAAGAAGAAGACCAGATTCGGCAATCCGTGCTTCAGGGCATGTTTTTGCTTCGTGGCGGTTTGCAGAATCAACTCTCACACGCTGTTCAATTAATGGCGAAGCGAGACTTCCCTGATCGGTGGCCATCATTGGTTCCATCGCTGGCCGTACACCTGAAAATTGATGACCTCGACCGACTAGTTGCTGCTCTATCAGCCATGGATCAGCTTTTCAAGAAATTCCGTTACGAAAGCAAATCTACGGCACTGTGGATGGAACTGAAATCTTGTTTGTTAACTGTGCAAGAGCCGCTAACCCAAGTCTATGCAAAAATGATCGAGTTCATACCACAAACGAGCACTATGTCAGCAGAGTCACTCAGCCAATGGTTGGAAATTCTGTGTTTTGTCTGCAAAATATTCAACTCGTTGTGTTTCCAGGACCTACCGGAATATTTTGAGGACAATTTGAAACCATGGGTGGAAGGATTTCTTGAGATCATGAAAATGGAATGTCCAGGAGTTTCCTCCAGCAGTGGAGAGCCAACTTTCCTCGATGAGCTGAAGATGGAAGTCTGTGATGCCCAGCGATTCGAGGAGGAAATCAATCCATTCATGCAAAATATTATTCAAGCTGTGTGGCAACTAGTAGTCCAAAGGGGTAATGAAGCGAGGTTTGATGGTATGGTCTGTGCAGCGCTGGAGTTTTTGTCTATCATCTGCCAGAAGAATCATTATGAGAGCTACTTTGTCGGAGAAGGTGTGCTACAGACAATAGCGCAGGATGTATGCGTGAAAAACCTGCATTTGAGGCAAGAGGATCTGGAAATGTTTGAAGACGAGCCGATAGAATATTTGAAAAAGGATATTGAAGGAACTGACACGTTCACGCGTCGTCGCGGTGCGGTGGATCTAGTGCGGGCGCTATGCAGAAAGTTCGAAGAGCGACTGGTGCCGATACTGATTCAGCTCGTGCAATCCCTGTGTTCGATGGCGACTGGATCAAGCTGGATGTGGTTTATTGTCTGGTCACAGCTATCGCTTCGAAGACGGAGACAGCGAAAAGCGGAGCGACGAGCACTAGTCAATTGGTTAATGTGGTGGATTACTACACGGGACAAGTGCGCAGTCATCTCTCGTCCGATGTTGATTAGACGCCTATCCTCAAGGCAGATGCGCTTAAATTCGTTGTAATGTTCCGGAACCAGCTTCCTGTTGAGGTCCTGGTTGAGGTGGTACAAGCAGCTGATCGTCTGCTGACGTCACGGTTACCGATTTTGCATAAATATGCTGCCTACGCCGTGGACAAGTTGTTAATAGTGAAGGAACCGAATAGCTCGGCGCCTCTACTTACTGCGCGAGTAGTGCCGGTTGGATCACTCCTGAATAATCTTGTAGCTGGATTTGACAAGGATCCTAAATCTCAGGGGCGGTAGTAATCTGGCTTAATATGCAACTTAAATCGTTGATTTGAGGTGCATCTGAGCGACATCTGTGTAACAGCTTAAAAACTTTGTTTGATGCATAGGGATGCTCTAGGTAAAGTCTTGACTCTAATGAGCAAGCCAGCTCCAAATCAGATACATCTTTATCCCAAATTTGAAGGTGTCGCTGATTGCCAATAGCAGCGACAGATGGCTGTCGCTGATTGTGTGGTGGTGAGAGCGCACGAGACAGTGCGGCAAAAGAGAGGGCGCAGCGCTTCCAGATCGATCTTCGCTGAATGTCCTCTCGAGTACATTTAAGACTCCCGTTGAAACGATTCGGCGACCATGCCGGGAAGCATCCCGGACGGAATGAGTCGCTCACACAGCGTGGTCGCAAAATCCAAGGTCGACGGAGTGATGCCTGCATGGGTAGCACCGTCAACAACCCTACACCAAAAGGAACGGCCCGAATTGAGAACATCATCGCAGACGCCACAGTGAACGGGGTGACCTCATCTGAAATAGACGCTCGTGAGGTCAGGAAAAGCCTCCCTTTGATCAATTTTAAAATCTTTGATGACTTTAAGGTGTATTACGGAACACTATGCTCGTCTTTATCCTTCTTACCGATTTTCACCATTTTCCGCGTATTATTTGTTGATTTTCCATACATCTACTTACAGTAACGCGCAAATTTTTTGCAAAATGCGTTTTACGGCGTTTTTTGAGCTCACAAACAGCCGCATCGCCATGCCTTGCTTCGAAGTGGTCCGATTTCAATTTTGAAGTCATTTCTGGATTGCTTTCTCTGAGTCCTACACGATAGTGTTACAAAATAATAGATTACAGAACAAATTTTCAAAAAATTCTCTAAAGATTTTTCCAAATTTTTTTCGTTTGTTTTAGTTCGTTCGTCGTTCTAAAATTCGCCGAACGAGTTTTTTTAAATTCGTTCGTTCGAAATTTCGTCGAACAAATTTTTTTCGATTTTCGTTCGTTCGATTTTTCTTCGAATGAATTTTTTTTCGATTTTCGTTTCTTCGAATTTCTTTGAGACGATTTTTTTCCATTTTCATTTGTTCGAGATCTGGTTCTTCGATTTTTTTTTCGAAAATTCGTTTGAATTAGAAAATGCTTCTCGAACCTTAGGTTACGCTGTTTCGTTATTGCTCGGGCCGGATTGTCGTGGGCGTGCTCAAAAACGCGCCTGCGGTAAAATATAGCACTGATTAGGAGACTTCGACATTATAGGCCCGCCCGATGAACATCGCTTTGAACTGTTCGAAATAAGGGAGAGAGGTAATACATGCTCGAATTTGTGTGGAATATTCATTCACTGACTGAGCGGTGTAAATAAAGCGTTGAGTCCGGTTTCCGAAAATCTGAAATGTTGAAGGGGTATCTAAAAAGTTCCTGAACTCATATCTCGCCAATTACAGGGAATTGAGATCTCGCCCTTGACAAGAGTTGTAGAAGAGAATTCTTCTACAGAATAAGATGAAAATCGAAAAAGTTCATGTCTGAGAGTGTGCAATGCTTCTGAGTATATTATGTGATGCTCCAGTGAGCCTGATGGCTGCATTTTGCTTTCCTCAATGCGTTGCACCACTACCTCACGTGCCTGGTCTGGCGATGGACAGTTAGCGCTATGGCGCAGTGCAATGTCGCGCTGCTCTCGTTCCAGTCCTGTTGGCCTGGTTCGCTTCTCACAGTGTGTGTTAAGTTTTGTTTACATCGTTTCAGATCCTCACTCAACATAGAACTGGTTCCTCATTATTATGGTTGTCTACTCCACATCAGTGAAAGATGTTCATCATCACTAATTCGCACTTAAGGCCAGATTACTACCGCCCCAGAATTCTCCTTACCTCATAAAAGCTGTTCTGCGATGTGTGGCGATTCTTGATGAAGAGACGGCACGTCATGGCCAACAAATCGCATCGAAACTGTCCTCGTTGGTAGCAGAAGCGACGAAGAGCCCTGCGGATGCTGTACACACGCACTTCTTGTTTGAGACTATGTGTGTGTTGGTTAAGAAGACGGAGAGCCTTCCGCAGGGTAATTTGGATGCTGAACTAATGCCGCTGGTAGAGACGATTCTCAGTCAGGATATTGCTGATTTGATACCGTATGCGCTTCAAATCACAGGAGTACTTCTGTCGTCATCACTCACTCGCAGTCAAACCGTGGATCAGAAATACATTGCATTCCTGCCGTATCTACTCTCTACGGAACTGTGGGCTCGATCGGCAAATGTGCCAGCAGCGTTGTCTGTTGTTGAGACCTTCTTGAAATACTGCCCTGAAATTGTCATGCGTGAACATGGTGCGCTGGTAATGCAACACTTTTCGAGGCTTGTTGGATCGAAGTCACTTGATCAGTACGGTTTCCAGATGGCTAACGCTATACTCCCAGCTGTTGAGATGGTTCAGGGTGTGGAGAATCCTATGAGTGTTTTGCTGAATAACATGTTCCGAAGGGTGCAGTTCAGTAAGACGCCGAAATTTATGAAGTACTTCATCGTGTTTCTGTGCCGCTTTGCCATAGTGCGAGGAGCTGAGCAGCTCGCAAGGTCGGTAGAAAGTATCCAGACGGGTATGTTCCGCATGCTGCTAGAAAAAGTGGTAGTAGCTGAGATGAGTAATCTACAAAATACAACAGCTGGGTAGAACCATTTACCGAGTACTTCGGATTCTTGATCAAGTCCCATCTTCGCATTTGCGCCAATCCCCACGACAACAGCATGTTGACAAGGTATCCTGGCCAGCAACGTATTGAGTTCCTCATGAAACGCATCCTTCGAATTGTCTTCGGCGGTTTCAGTGGGCGCATGAGCACTCACTATCCACAGATTGAATCCTCTGTGATCCCGCAGTCGTACGAATGCATTCCGGCACGACGTTGAGCCAAACTCCTTGACCATACCATTGAAATCCTTCCTTACAGCTATTGCACAGCCTCCCACTCTCCTATCGTCAGCGTTACCGCAGTAGATTGTGTACTCTCCGACGCTGATGACGGATCTATCCTTGAGGCGAGTTTCCTGATACTCGTACACTGGGTGAGTACGAGTATCTATTCATAAAAACGGCGTTGAATCAACGTTCCAGAGAAAAAAAGGGGTTTTCGGTGCAAGGGGGGTGTCCAAGTGTCGAAAAAGAAAGGCTTGAGTGGAGGCTTTCAGAAGGATATTTTGGTAAAAAGGATTTGCGGCAACGCTTATTAGGTTACGTTTTATGTGAGTCATGACAACTATTCATGAAAACGACGTCCAATCAACGTTAAAGGTAAAAAGCGCTTATCAAGAACAATTTCCCTCAGAACAGAAATCGAGTTCAACCCTTCCTTGTCAACACCATGTGCTGCCAACGAATACTGAGTTTCGACCCCTCCTCAATTTCAGCCTGTACTTCTGTTAGCAGCTCGTAATGCCAGCAGCATGTGCTGAGAAGGGGGGGGGGTGGAGCTCAAAGCCGGCCCTGGATTGGAACCTCTCATCATCAGCACAGGAATTCTCACGACGCACCCCTCCCCCAATATCTCTCCTGAGCCCTGAAGAATCATTGCGTTAAATCTGGATTCAAGGATTTGTGTTGGGTTTGGCCCCAGGATTAGCACGTCTCTGCACGCGCTAAACACAACCCAAGCCGACTAAACCACGGGTAACGCAATGATGAATCTGGCCTCTGGGGACCGACATGAGTGTTACTTAGTATAAGCAGCATATGGCAGCATATGCAGCAAGGACATGGAAGTGGTCGTTAACATTTTACTTACCTCCATACGCTCGAACTCCCAACTGGTTGACGGTGGCTGGAACACGAACCAAAGATGGTTGGACCAAGCGAAACTTAGTCATCTGAAAATATCCTTTTGGAGAGCTGCAGAGAAGGAAAAGGGAACGAAAACAACGCGGAGCGCTTTTTCTTCGAAGATTGCGAATGTTTCAAATCTGTTTTCACTGTTTCAAAAGAAAAGGGAATTCCAATTCAGGTTGCCTAGATAAGCTATGAAGTGAGCATCGAGTGAAAACAATGACTATGTAGAGTTTGAGCTTCATGATATGGCTTATGCTCAATTCAAGCGTATGATGTCCAAATTTCTTCACTGCTACGAGTTTTTCTAGTTTTTTTCTTGTTATCGACTGCACATTTTCTCATTTTCTCATGGAATTTCTTCTTATACCTGGCGTCTGTTGAAAGTTTTCTTGTAGTTGCATTGTTATGTATGCTTCTTTTTAAACGATTGCCTCATGTACAATACCGCCCGCGACTTTGGGAAAAACGGCGTTTTCGGCGCTTTTTTCCGCCGAAAAGCGCCGCTTTGTCATAACTTTGTTCAAAGTGGTCCGTTTGGGTTGCAAGGGGCATATTTAGAATCTGTATCGAGAGCTCTTCATTTTGATATCACACATGTCTTACCCTGCAAACAAGGCATATAGGGTTAACAGAATCAATCGAGTGTACAAAACTGAGGCTAGATATCAAATTGGTGTAAATGTTTGACTTCATATCAACCGTGAAGATCCATATACAAGTACAATACACGCACTATGCTACTCAATGAAGCCGCGAAAGTCGCGAAATCGCGACTTTTCATCATAACTCGGCTCAGAGTGTTCCGTAAGAGTCCGGACAAACATTTTTCGAATGAGCCTCAAAAGCTCTTTTTTTTTGAAATCACACGTGCCTTACCACCAACAAAGCTTATAGGACTTTTACAACCAATCGAGTTGGCGAAAGGAAAATCGAGTTGGCGAAAGGGAGTCGTTTTCAGCCAAAGTCACCGGGGTGCCGCTGAGCGAGAAATGTCTCCAGACCGGTTGTTTCTGTTTTAAAGGAGTCTGTACTGAGCGCAATCGTGATCCCGTACCTTTTGTGCCCGAGCTAAAGACGATAAGGGTGTCTGCAGCAGCGACAAAACGGCTAAAAAGCGCTGCCAGTTCTTAGGTGGTGAAAAATTAAGTTTTCCGGGTTGGGCTGCCGCAGTGTTCATTAGAACTAATTATTATGTGCAGCGAGGAGCTGCAAGGGTTACCGGTCCCTGGGAGCCTTAATTTTAACCAAGTTTCAATTATGGGGGGATTCAGACAAATTTGACGAAAAAACCCTGCTACTGTCTGTAAATCTAGGCAAGAGAAGACTTTTGGCTCTGGAAATGGCAAAATACATTTTCGGGTTTGAAAATGCGGAAATCCGAAATTTTGCAGAAAAGGTCGGTCAGCCACAGACAGTTTTCTTACCTGTTTTCTACATCACTTTCACTGTATAAGTAAACGTGACATAACGTGGAATACCCACATATTGCTTGAATTTTCCTTTCGCCAACTCGATTGGTTGTAAAAGTCCTATATGCTTTGTTGGTGGTAAGGCACGTGTGATTTCAAAAAAAAAGAGCTTTTGAGGCTCATTCGAAAAATGTTTGTCCGGACTCTTACGGAACACTCTGAGCCGAGTTATGATGAAAAGTCGCGATTTCGCGGCTTTCGCGGCTTCATTGAGTAGCATAGTGCGTGTATTGTACTTGTATATGGATTTTCACGGTTGATATGAAGTCAAACATTTACACCAATTTGATATCTAGCCTCAGTTTTGTACACTCGATTGATTCTGTTAACCCTATATGCCTTGTTTGCAGGGTAAGACATGTGTGATATCAAAATGAAGAGCTCTCGATACAGATTCTAAATATGCCCCTTGCAACCCAAACGGACCACTTTGAACAAAGTTGTGACAAAGCGGCGCTTTTCAGCGGGAAAAAGCGCCGAAAACGCCGTTTTTTCTAAAGTCGCGGGCGGTATTGTAGTCGTAATAAAACTATCACCATAACTATATTGCAAAGAAAAAAGCCAAACACTAAACAGAAAGATGATGACAAATGATGTAGGCGAAAATTTTGGAAATGTTGCGAAACACTTTAAAGGACGATAGCATTTCAGCTGGCGGCTCGCTAGCGAATAGCTCGCGACCCGCTATACCCATAGCGGGTGGCGAGCGAGGACGAGGGGGTAGCGGGTGGCGAGCTTTTCGAAATGAGAGGTGAGCGGGTGGCGAGCGAGGCCCAAAATGCGCGCGCGTGGCGAGCTCCGAGTTCCTGAGCATCCCCTAGAGGGGCATGTTAAGATATGTATCATGCGAATGTGCATATTTGTAGTGGTTTTGTACTTATTACGTTGTTATTAGAGCGATAGTACTGTATTTATGCGATATTGTAACTTTTTCTATGCTATCTCTCTTCTTTCATTTCTGCCGATCCATATCTTTGTAAGTTGATATGCGTCATGCGTTCTTGCGCGCTCCTCCTTCACACACTCTCTCGCCCGTCACCATCGATTCGTCATCGTATGTATTGGGACCCCGCCCCATTCCCTTTATAAGCCGAGCGAGAGCTCATTTGAGGATCCGATTCGATTCTTTTCTTACTAGGAGGTGGGAGTTGGTGAGTATTCACTACTCCCGGTTCAATAAAGATTGGCTAGAAAGGGTTCGGTGCTATATGGCTGCCATCCCCTAGACATCCCCCCGAGTGATCGACCAGTCACCCGTGATTTAATTCGAATATTCGAAAGAGTCAATTTTTCGAATTGTTCGTTGATTCGAATATTCGAAAAATTTTATTCGTTTGTTGTACTCTAATACAGAAGTGGAACAACTGGTGGTGGCGGCGAGTGCTACAACGGGTGGCGAGTAGAGTATGTCAACGAATATTCGGAAAACGAATATTCGGCCGAATAAATGAATAATCGAATAATTCGATTATTCGGAAAAGTCAATTTTTCGAATAATTCGTTTATTCGAATATTGGGAAAAGTCAATTTTTCGAATTATTCGTTTATTCGAATATTCGGAGATGTCAATTTTTCGAATAATTCGTTTATTCGAATATTCGGAAAAGTCAAGTTTTCGAATAATTCGTTTCTTCGAATATTCGAATAGCCCAATATTCGAATATTCGGCCGAATAAACGAATAATTACAGAAAAATAGGAAGCAGAGTCTCCGGCACATGTTCATTTCCGCGGTCTAGAGGTGAAATGTCTCCAATCAAACAGGTAGAAAGTTCGAATATAATCAGAATACTCCAATATTCAACATGAGATAGTCAGAAACCTAATGGTGGAGTATCTCGCTCAGCACCGAATTTGTGAGCAGACGTAACAGATACTGTTTTCCATCTGATGGAGTAGGTCCCAAAAAATGGAGTAGGTCAGATGGAGATGCTCCAGAAACGGCTACCGTGCGCTGCTAGAGTATTAGAAATACCTAATTGCCATAAATTTAGGTCAATCGCTGCAGCTTTGAGCCAGTTAGTATTCAACATTCACCTTATATTTTTGCGGTCCAGAGGTTAAATGTCTTCAACCAAACTGGGTTCTATCTTAGCGGTGGGGGGCCACTATGGCTGGATACACTCAGGCACCGGTTCGATTCCAGCGCCGTCAGAACGAGGTTGGACCGTTGAATCGCTCTGGCTCGAAACGAAAAAAAAGGCGGGGTCAACCCGAAACGTGGCTCGTTCGTTTCGGGAATGACATCGGTCCACCTGTCATAGCCGGGACTTCAGTCTCGGTGATTTCGTAACTACTCCGTGGATCGTGCGTCGGTCCACCTTTCATAGCCGGGACTGCAGTCTCGGTGATGACGTCACGCCTTCGTGGATCGTGGCTCGGTCCACCTTTCATAGCAGGGATTCCAATAAGATGATGACGTCATCATCTTGTTGCCATCGATTCCATTGTTGATACCTTCATAGCTGTCATCGCAGTGACGTCATCCTTGATTTTCGGAGCATGGTGGTTATATGACTTTGCCACCATGCTCGAAAAATCAAGCATGACATCCTCGCGGTGTCCGCTATGAAGGGTGTAGGGCGTAGAATCGATGCTAACAAGATACTGACGCCATCATCCTGGTTTTGACCATGAGAATCCTACACTTCAACAAATACTTGAACTTATTAACACTCGACAATCAGTTTTCTAGTGAATCGTTTCCATTGATTTATAGTTCAGAGCTTTTGTTCACTCTTGCCCTGTTTTTCTTCTCATACTGTCGTTTTCGGAGCTAACTTAAGGCCGCAAATGCGGATTACCGCTCTTGCATCATGCAACACTATGATAATCGTGCTGGAAAAAAAGGTGAATCGTGCCGGGACTAACAATGGAACTATTTTTTGTCACCAGGTGCGACTCTCCATGAACCTCGGCATTGTGAATCCGTAGTAATTGTTTGTTTAACTGGACCACGAGGTTGGTATACAGTTTATTGGCTTACGTACGTTTCGGCGGGATCGCCTTCTTCAGAGCCTGGAAAGAACAAATCAGAAATGTGCTTAGCCGGCCAAATGTCGGCTAAACCTTACTGAGATTCGAGAGAAATTTTTCTAAAACGTAGTCGAAAGCAGAAAAATTAACAAGTTACCGCACCTTGGCAGGAAACTCGCTAGATGGATCATCACCATAGAACGGTTGGCGGAAAACGGAGCGCAGGACGAGACCGGTGCCTCTCGACGGTAAAATGCGAGTGTGAGGTAGGTCTTGAGTTCTCCAGCTATATGTAGACATTCCCCCTTCCGATTGATTTTTGGGTCGCTCGCCTGGATCCAAAATGCCTCCAGGGTTTTTCTGGCAGGGGTATCGGTTTTCTGCCCCAATATCTTGACCCTGACGTGATAATTATCGCCATTGTGCGCGTTCACACGGTGACACCCCAGAACGGTTGATACCCGGAGCTTATCTTTGCCATCTAAGTGCTCTTTGACTCTAACGTAGAGCGGCCGCGATGTTTCTCCAATATATTGCTCGCCGCACAGCTGGCACGAGATCCTGTAGACCACACTGCACGCAGTGCAATCTCCCTCCCTGCCAGCTGGGCAGACCACACAATTGGGAGTAGTGCAAATACGGTCGTATAGACGGTTTCGGATAAGACGGTTTCTAAGGTTGTTTGGGGGTATGTCGACAATTGCGACAGAGCTTTCCAGACCAGCTTTTTCCAGGCATTTGCGCAAAGATGTGCTCTTTTCATCAGTTATGAAGGGCATTTTTAAGGGTATTTTGCCCTCGATCGCTGTTTCCTGTTCCCCCCGGCGCGCGGCTGGGCCCCTGGATCCACGGCGGACCAAAGTTGTGGGATATCCATTCAAAGCTGCAATATCATGCGCCATTTGAACAGATTCTTTTTGTTCCTCTTCTCCGGTGCAGACGCATTTCGCTGTTCGGTACGTATTTTTTACTATCGCCCTTTTTGTCTGTGATGGGTGAGCCGATTGGTAATGCACAATTATAGTTTTGTTACTAGGTTTACGATACCATTTTGTTGCAAAAACGCCCCCAGAGAATTTTATTTGAACATTTAGAAAAGGAAGCCAATTTACCACTGGTTTTTCTCGGGTAAATTTGACGTTTCCCGATTGATTATTGAGGAGTTCAAAACACTGGTCCATTTCCTCCTGTGTGGGGCAGACGACAAAGCAGTCGTCTATGTGCCTACAGTATAGCATAGGAAGCCGTGCTAGCACCGGAGATTCGATTTTACCCATAAATGCTATGGCGAGCGTGGGAGCTAGGCGCTGTCCCATGGCCAGCCCTCTGACCTGACTAAAGTATCGACCCGACCATCTGAAGATATTGCATTTAAGACACTCTTTGAGAAGTGTCATTAGCTGCTCAATTGGAAACCCATACATGCTAATGGAGCCTTGGTGTTGGGTAAGAAGCTCGAAAATTTTTTGTCAGCCTAATTTCGGATGAAATGTACATTTCTAGAACCGTTTTTGGCATAGAATTCGATTACGATCTTCGCAGCTGCCTAAAACCACTCTGAAAAAGATACGTGTTCGTTCTTGCCTAGGGGCAAGGTAGGCGGCCCTATGAAATTTTTAGGGTCTTTTGCGAAAAATTTCAGATTCGGCTTGAAGCTTGTATGCAGGGATAGTCTAGGGTGCTGAACACGATTCTGGAGTCCGTTTGTCGAAATTCTGAAGTTTGTTAAAGGTTACAGTAGGTGCCATGCCATTTAGGCGGCAAAACCTACCTTAGTATTTCGAAAATCGACAACAGGACACTAAATCCGTATTCACCACTCCGGATAACCCCCGCATACAAATTTTGAGTCAAATCTGAGACTTTGATCGAACTACCGAACACCCATACGTAATCTACCGTAATCTGCCGAAAATCAATGAACGGGCCTCAGATTCGTGCTCAGCACTCGAAATAACCCTCAGAGAAACAATTTGAGCCAAATCTATCGTAGCACTCCGGAAATCGAAAAAAAATCAAAAGTCGCGATTTGCCATAAAAATTTTCCACGATGGGAAGCTTTGAACGAATCTAGTCGAAAACTTCGGAAAATCGACAAGTAAACCACAGATGTGTGATCAGCGCCCCAAATAATCCACCTGGGAGGATTTCAAGTTAAATCTGGAACAACACGATACCAGGGCCTTGTAATTGGAATAAATAAACAGCCAATCGAAAATCCGTTCAAGTCTGCACAAAATTCAGAAAATGTGCCTTCGTCCAAACTTACTCAGGCAAACCATCGCTCCGAGCGGGACCGGCTCCTCCCAATTATGACGTCATCGCCCGGATAGCGGCCGAGGGGCCAACTGGCACCGCGGTCCCTGTCCGGTGCCAGTTCGCCCCGCGGTCGCTCTCCGGTCGCTCTCGGGGCCACAGCGGTGCCATGGCCAGAGATAGAGACGCGGGATTGGTTGTTCTTTGAGTGATAACGTGCGAGCCACGTTATCACTCAAAGAACAACCAACCCTGTGGGTATAAAAGGGTCCTGCTCGTGTAGACGGGTAGTTGGCCTTTCGAGGCCACTCTCGAGAGGTGACCTCGGATCACTCTGTAGACGGGTAGTTGGCCTTTCGAGGCCACTCTCGAGAGGTGACCTCGGATCACTCTCAGGATGACAATTTTTGGCGGCCGAGGGGATCCCCCATGGCCCGCGGTGGGGAAGGCTTCCTCATTGCGGACCATGCTGGGATGGTATCCTTGTTGCGGCCTGTGGCAGGATTAACCTCCTGACCCACAGGCTGTAACAGGTACCATATCCTCTTAATAGGCTTATTCCTCTCCAGAAGAGGCGGAAATAGAGAAAATATAGCAAATAGGAAATTTTTGAAAATCGCCCGAACAGAGACCGCAGTGCCAGTTGGGACCGAAGATCGCTCCGAGCGATACTGCTGTGGCCCGGAGAGCGGCTGCTGTGGCCCGAGTAGATGGCTGATTTTCGCTCGGAGCGGAGAGGCAGCGCCGCTCGAGTAGCTCTCCGGTACCGCTCGGAGCGATGGTTTGCCTGAGTAGCTCAGGGGATAGTTTTGGGCGCTGAGCACAACATACTTAGCGGTGCCTGAAGGCCACAACTGCGCCCTGACGGGAGTGATGCTGGGGCCTCTCAATGGGTGAAATTTTCACTTGGGTGCTAATTTCTTCCGACCACTTCCCCATGATGGGAACAAGCTCAAAACGACGCGGTCAACTCGCGATGCCGGCCAAATAACACTTATGGCGAAAATGGTGCAGTTCGCTGCGTTGTCACCATGAGTCAAATCCCATATACAGAAATAGCGCAGAACGGCAAATTTTGCACCGAAAAAAGCGGAGAGCTCGAGGTTTTCTCGCTTTCCCATATTGCTTCTTTTCTCACCAAAAAAAAGGACAAAAACCGACTGACACGCACTCCGAGTAGTAGGCTTTTATTCATATTTGTAATTATGTACTGTTGTTCTCGCAACCACATTCCGGTCCGCACTTGTGGACAACGGCTGTTGCATCACGCCATAAGATGAGTATCAAATTTGTAAAGTCCGCATGGATCCTAGTGATACTTTGTGTTCCCAAATAAAGGTTGGCGCAAACTCGGTGCCATATGCTATCACATAGGTGCACCGAATTTGCCCCAACCTCCATTAGGGAACACAAAGTATCACTAGTGTCTATGCCGACAGACCTTTTAATCTCTGAGTCCTAACAGCGCAATGTCAATTTAATACAAGAAATGACGTCCCGGAATGCTCGATTCTCAATTATCCCTTTGTTTTTGAGACGGGGTTCGCTGTGGAAAGTTTTAAGTTCGCCGGATAGAGGACCACTTTGATTAATCTTCTTGACAACAGTATTGGGAAAAAGCATGAAACTGGTGAGAAAAATGTGAAAAGTCTCGTTTTGAGAGTGATAGAGCTCACAGCTATGTCAAAACACGGTCTCTCTGTTCCACCCAGCACCTACCATTTGAAGTGCAAGTAGCATTCACGAAAACTTGTCATT
Organism: Aplectana chamaeleonis; assembly: GCA_029168955.1. Taxonomy (NCBI): domain Eukaryota; kingdom Metazoa; phylum Nematoda; class Chromadorea; order Rhabditida; family Cosmocercidae; genus Aplectana; species Aplectana chamaeleonis. The sequence goes on along the minus strand of JAPDOI010001230.1, from coordinate 46,705 downwards.
TGGTTGTCGAGTACCAGTTTAGAAAGGTGTAATGCCAAAATTCACAGGACGTTTTGATTAGCTTGACACTTGCAGCAATCCTTTCCAAGTTTTCGCATTAAGGAACAGATCTGGATCTTCTTTCAGAAAAAAAAACTCGGGATTTTTTCATCGAGGCCCTGCCTTAAACCGGGTCAGGAGTACATTCTTTCCGCTTCTCTGATGCACAAAAGCACTTTTTTTGGCTGGAATGGATTGATCTCAAATCATACTTTTGCCCGCCCTGATAGAAGAGAATGACTTCGCACTAATGAAATGATCAAGATCTATTTTTGAAAAGTCAAACGCTAGAACACCAAAAGGAAACATGAAAAGTTCCATGAAAGAAATACACGGAAATCAGGAGTGTGAGAATGCTAAAAAAGGTGGTTTCAGGGGCCAAATAGAGTCCCGTCGCTGCAGGACTTTCAGCGGCAGGACTCTATTCGGTCCCTTATGCGGGTCGAAATAGGATTTATTCATGCAATTAAGGCGAGAAATGATTCGATTTAGCGAAAAAAGTTGCTGAAGTTTGATCGGTAAAAATGTCGATAAATTTCGGTGTCAAGTCGGCAAATGGGCAAATCAAAATTTACCGAAAACGACCTGTAAATCGGTAAGGCGCTAAACGGTAAGTGCACACCCCTGGTGGGGAGTCTGAGCGAAATTGCCATGCTTCACACCCCGTAGACCTGCACCCTGATGTTCGATTACTTTCCGCTTATTTCGTGATTTCTTACATCAAAGAGCAACAGAAGTTGGAAAACATGTTTCAAGAAGATCTTGAAATAATATCGCCCGGGGCGGGTTTATATTCACCGAACGGATCCAATTTTCTTTATTTTCAGTAGAAAATCAAAAAAGATGAAGATTGGCCAATCTGATGAGGCTGACTGACTAACGGTAGAAAAAGAAAATAGTGAACGATTCTTTTTTGGAGGATTTGAGCACATTTCGTATTGCAGGAGACAAGAGAAGCCAGTGACAGCTGCATCTGTTCAAAACGTGTTGGCAACCCTTCCCAAGTTTCGCAATGTTCCGTTTCGCTGTCGGTCCAATCGAGCTGATTGATTAGTACGTGCGCCAACCCCCGACGTCTCCAGTTTCTCTCGTGGAAAACGGGAAGGCGGAGCTTTGCCGAAACGTCTCTCGTTCGCCCCGACGTGGCAGAAAAAACCGGTTCGGCCATCGGTCGAATCGAACTGGTGCCTGAGCACTTGGCCCCGCCTATTTTACCGTGCCGCACTAAATTTGAGCATCACCCAGGGTTTTCCTCCCCTGCCAAAATCAGGAATGCAGTACGGAAAAATGGACGTGGCCAGGTACGATACAACAGTGCCCCCCCCCCGCTGAGATAGCACCCCAAACTGATGGGAAATTCGGTTATTGTTGGTAGATATTGGTTAGGAAATCCAGATACTTTGATCGTATCGTTTAACAGCTACTGATCGACAGTGATAAATGTTGGTTGGAATACCCTTATGATATCATGTGAAATGTCTTTTTCGTGGAAGTACATTGGCATCAGGGATGTGCGGAATCTTCTGTTTTCTGCCCATTTTACGCCACTTTTTCTGTTTTCTGTAGAAATAGGTGAACATTGGACAGAAAACAGAAAAAAACGTGAATTGCGATTTGTAGGAGGAATGCCCTAAAAATAAGTGGCCGAATTTATCAAAGCTAAGCCAATAGTTGAAGGTGTACTTCATCTTGGCTATTTGCAGTTCCCCCACTCTAGAAACTTTTATCTCGCTGTTGTGGTTATCCATTAGGGCGCGTGTCGCGTGGTGGGAGGAAGCCCTGCTGAACGCTGTACACCGTCGGGTTCGATCCTAGCCAAGGTAAACTAAACCAACTATCCGTTCGGGGTCCTGTAATTGGTAAAAAAATTATGTAAGGAGATGAAGACACCCATTGGGAAGTCGGCTGGACCCCCGCAAGCCACTAAGTAGGCGCAAGAACAATGCAAGCCTCTACGAACACGACGTCAAACGCGCTGCTCATCCCAATAGGGATTCAGGGAGCCTATTCCTTATCTTCATCTCATAGTGGATACCCTTACCCAGAGGTTCACCGCTGACCCAGAGACTGGGAGTCCTTCAGCGTACCCGCTTTGGTGGAGCAGGGTAATGTTAGCCCCAACTGTGCCATGCGCGCAAACTTTAAATATGTAGGTGTTACAACATATTGCAAAGCAGATGGCACAGAATTCAGTTAATATGAAGCGCCAACATATTGATGGTGGGGCTATGAGGCAATTCTTTCTCAGAGGTACGAGAGGCTCTCAACGATGGAGCGAACGGCGCTTCAGGACATTTATACTCTAACGGCATAGCCGCGCGGTACGGGCGCGACTTTTGGCTCTGAGGAGTAGTACAGTGTTCAAACCAGGAGCTATCCCACAATCAGTGACAAAATATGCACACTATTAAAGGGAAGGTTTACTCCGACTGCATATATAGTTCAGGTGCGCAATCGCGTTCAGTCCTCATCATCAAGCGAAGCTGCTGTTTTTGAAAAATTCAACTATGAGAATGAAGAAATTCTCAAAAGAACCGCTTCGCTTCTACGATTGTGATAATTAGACTTTGCGGACTGAACGCAATCGCGCAACTAGATCATAATTGCTCCTTGCAAAGACATATAGAGCTTCTGATAGGGTAATCGAGCTTTTATTGCCTGAGGGTAGGAAGGTTAGTGGATCATTTTCCATCTCTTCGCCCTCATAAACTGCCTTTCTTGGGCGTTTATACTTCTTACTCTGACCAACTGTGAAGCTTTGAAAATTCAACGAAAGAAGAATAGATCACTTGAATATTTTATGAAAAAAGTTCAAAGGTGTGAAAATTTTCGTATACTGTATGCTGAACACTCTTTATTGATTTTTTAAAATTTTCTCTTTTCTGCCCAGTTTCGGAGTTTTTTTTCTGTTTTCTGTCAAACTAGATTTTCTGTTTCTGAAAATAATTTCTGCACATCCCTGATTGGCATAGCTTTGGCTTGTATAATACTATTATAGTTGTGCTCGAATATTCGCAATCGAATAAACATTGGAATAAATTATTCGATTATTTATTCGATTATCGAGTAATCGAAAAATCCCGAATTTCGATTATTATTCGAAATCGACTATCGAAAAACAGATATTCGATCATTATTCGAAATCGACTATCAAAAAACAGATATTCGATCATTATTCGAAATCGACTATCGAAAAACCTCATATTCGATCATTATTCGAAATCGACTATCGATTAGTGATACAATTATTCGAACATATTCGATCTTCGAATATATCCGAATAATTAATCTAACACAGCCATTACCGGATCCTACATAGAAGTTTTTGAAATGGCCAGTGCACCAGCACTTCTTTGGGTCAGGATTGTGCGTAACTGAAATTTTGAATTGCGTAAATCGTAGTTTTCAGATCCTCGTAACTCGTTAATCGTAATTCGTAACTGATGAGTAATGAGCTCAAACACAGCCTCAAACCTCATTAAACATGGAAATGCCTCAACTTCCCAGTGATGATTTGTGTTTCAAAAAAAATCTGTTTTCGAGGAGTATTTGAAAAAGTGCTTTCATCCGAGCGAATCTCTGGTCCGCAATCGCAGACACCCGCTATGGCAGCACGCGACACGATGACAATAGTGGTGGGACCACGTAGTCCCGGCACGATCAACCTTCGTCCCAGCACGACTTCATCGCATTTCGTGCTGCAGCAGCGTTTGTCCACAATTGCGGACCGGAATTTTCTTCTGGTAGGGGCAATACTGGTTGAAAGTGTTAATCGTCTTCTATCCAACGCTTTTTTTGATTTTCAGCAAAACTTTGCGGTTTTCAAAGCTGAAACTGAAATTTGATGGAGATCCAGGATACCAACTGAGCATTTTTCAGCAGCCAAAGCTAAAGCCGCGAAAATTGATAGGGCAATTGAACCCACGACATATGCGCTAGATCAAAAAAAGCACGGGAATTCTCAATAGAGCGAGATTTGTATATTTTTTCTCAACCTTTGACAAGGTGCTTCTATGGCTGTCGACGATGGCTAATTTAATTTTTGTTCTTTTTATAGATTTTCGGAAACGAAATAAAAACGAATAGGTGGCAAATGAGTAATACTCAAAAGGGGTTGAGTAATATCAAATAGCAGCAAGTTTTGCGGCTCATACTCGTTAGGGCAGAAAATGTCGAAGTAACAAATTCACGAAAAGCGAAAAAAAGCCAGAATCTCGCCTAGTCCAGAAATTCCGCGAACACTATTCCCAACTCAGACAGTAACACTGATGGAATCGCTGGCGCGTGAAGGGCCGAACAACTCCCATCTCGCTATACGACCGCTATCGTTCTAGGAGAAGGCGCGTCATTTAGAATGTATCGCGCCTCTTCACTGTGGACACCCAGCGAAGACGCGACGCGACGTAGCGTGATCGAGATGTAGGCTGATTATAACATCGCGTCGCTACGAGAATGAAGTCTGAACGGGGCCTTACGAAAAGCCCTCTCGTGACGCGCTGGCGTTGTATAAATAGCGCATTAGAGCCGCTGTGGGTGGCATCAGACAGCTGATAGTGTAGAAACGATGCGTATCGATTTTTCGTGCCGCCACTCATGAACCCTGCTTGAGCGGAATATTGAAAATATTGAGCCGTTCAAAAGCTTTCGATGCCATTCTTAAAAACTGCCTCTTCAAAGCAGTAGCGTCGCAAAATTCTGAATTCAGTTGGCCATAGTTAAATTAATTCATTTATTCGAAATTATTCGATTTTCGATATTCATTCATTCGAAATAGAGAATCGAATATATTCATTCATTCGTTTATTCGAAAATTTTGAAGTCGAATATATTCATTCATTCGTTTATTCGAAAATTTTGAAGTCGAATATATTCATTCATTCATTCATTCATTCGGTCCGTTTAGTCAAAAAGCACAACTATAAATACTATACAAAAAAGGTCAAGAAAGTTGGTAGTGCCGCGAACGGGGGTTCGATCATGCGCACTCGGTCCGTACTTCTTATTGCAATACTCGCGATTTTGGCCGGATATTCGAATTATTCGTATTCGAATAATTCGATTATTCGGGAAAGTCAACTTTTCGAATAATTCGTTTATTCGATTATTCGAAAAGTCAAACTTTCGAATAATTCGTTTATTCGAATATTCGAAGAAGTCCATTTTCCGAATAATTCGTTAATTCGAATATTTGGAGAAGTCATATTTTCGAATAATTTGTTTATTCGAATATTCGGAGAAGTCGATTTTTCGAATAATTCGTTTATTCGAATATTCGAAAGAGTCGATTTTTTGAATCATTTGTTTATTCGAATATTCGAAAATTTTTATTCGTTTGATATACTCTAGTGGCGAGTCGGGAACCAATCTGAAATAGCGCGGCGGCAGTGGTATATATAGCGCGCTGGATGGTCTGTGATTGGCGGGTTTGGCGCGCCTAGATCAAAGGCCCGCCTACTCGATGATCGGTTGATGGCGCAACCGATGTTGTGATCTTCCATCACAACACTAGCCCTCCCTTGAAATACAGACTTGCGGAGCATGAGCTGGACTTTGTCACATGCGTCAAGGACCTCGGCTTTTGCTATAACAACAGGCTTGACTTCTCTGAGCACTGGAAATTTCTGCAGAATAAAGCATTCGCACGTACTTTAACCAATTTCAAAGATTTGACGCTGCCTGATGAGCACCTACTTGTTAAAGCCTATAAGACTTACATCAGACCCAGTGCAGAAAGTGGGGCCTCCGTCTTTTGTTCTCATAGGAGAAAAGACAGTGGTCTTTTTGAAAAATTCAGGAGAATTTTACTCGTAGAGTATTTCTTAGAGCACACGCCTATTCCTATGATACGATGACATGCTCCAAAACAAGGAAGCGGATGTTCAAACTGCATACTCTGGAGTCACTCAGGCAGTTGAGCGACGCTTCTATGGTCTTTAAAATGCTTGTTAGCTCCATTAGAGTGAAAGCCTCCATGTTTTACCGCCTTGCACTCTCTAGAACAAGGGGAAGCGCAGTGAAAATCTCGTTTAGCACACCGAAAACAACTATCCTATCTTCAATCTCTACTTTTCGAGCTGGGGCCATCTTTATTTCCCTGAAAATTGGATCTATACCCTACCCGCTTGGGTTTCGTGCCTTCAAGGCAGTGTTCACGATAAATTTCACTTCCGATATCTCCACGGTTTACGGAAGGTCTGGTGCCCTATATAGCAAGACATGCTTAAAAAGGACACGAAAGACGCGTTTTTGAGCCAAAATAGGCCCCCTCTTGTTTACGTTGATTTTTGAGCGTGGAGGAATTGACCGCTATGAAGGATGATAGCATTCAATGCAATGAAGCGATCAGCTGCCTTATCAGCACTTCCTTCACTTGATCATTCCTTTGGTGGCTCTATGGTATGTAGACTATCGTGGCTTCAAGGTTTATTCAACCAGACGAACGAACTTAATACATAAATCGCCTTATATATAGGATGGGAAGGCGGTCCCACAAACATACATCGCTGCTATCGCAGCGATGTTCAAAGAAGTGCCGTATATACCTGAAAGCGCGTACCGCACCTCTGGTAATCGGCTTATTACGACACTTGATAACCTACTCGATATACCGACGTATCAAAGGGTGAGAAATTGTTTGATGAGATACTTATGTTACGGTATATCGAGCAACACTATTTTATACGACATTCTATCATATTATTCATATACACCCGTAAGGTTGTGACTACGGTTCACAACAATTCCTATAATCTGAGTCTTCATTTGTTCCTTTCAAGGGGCGGATCTAGGGCACCAAAACGCTTGTTTGCAGCCGTTATTTTGCCGCTCCTGGCTCGTTTTCTACCGTTCTTTCGACACTGGGAGTCTAGGATCCTTCTCGCCTATCATTTCACTGTGGAAAGTCAACGAGGATGATCATCGTGAACGCTGCCTTTAAAGGCAGTGTCTACGACGGAAATGGTTTTCGAATTTCCACCAGAAAACGAAGGTTCAGAGTCTGACTGTTTCATCAGTGAAGAATGAATCATGAAAAACGCTGCGAAACATCCAAAATCAGCTCTTCTTCTTGAAAGCCACATTTCAACGTCGGATCAGTTGAGCGGGCATGGGCCTGAAGTAGACAACGTGTGCAAATACGCCCCAATGATAAAACTTAGCCGCGCTCGCGCTCCAATGCTAATGTAGATGCGGACCAAACTGTTCCCCGGCAAACTCGACCGCGAGCGGAAGGGCTAGCGCGAGCGAGCTTTGGAGCCGTATGAAGCTATTTCGGGCCCGTTTTCGTTCGTTCTTTCGACCCCAGTGCTCCAATGAGACCCTGAACTTTAGATTTCCGGCCAAAAACCGAGGACGAAATTTATCGTGGACACTGCCTTTAAAGGCACTGTTCGCGATAAACTTCATCCTCTAATTTTCCATGACAAACGCTTCTCGTGGCTCTCAGAAGCAGAACAGCGTCGAAAAAACGGGACGAAAAGCTACCCAGGAGCCGCAAAACGGCTTAGAAAAGTGGAAAACCCCGCCATTGTGGGCAAGTCCCGCCTCTTCCCGCCCCTCGACGTGAACAAAGGAACACTCGAAATCGTGAGATGAGCGACGGTTTCCGATCAAAAGCCAGTTCTTCCCTTCATTCTCAACTTCTCTCTTTGCTCTTTTCATCTCGCATACATCGGCTGCAGAAGACGGAAGTTACAAGCCTCGGACAACTCGTCTACCATTTTCCCTAGCTCAATTTTTGAGGGACCATAACTCCATTCCCAGAAGGTCTTGTACGATTCCAGAAGCATCATTGGAATCAGAAAGGGACCGGTTTCAAGATAGGCAAAAAAACAGAAAAGCGATTTTTATCGCGAACAAGGCCTTCAAAGGCAGTTTTCACGATAAATTTCACTTCCGATATCTCCACGGCATACGGAAGGTCTGGTGCCCTATATAGCTAGGCATGCTTAAAAAGGACACGAAAGACGCGTTTCTGAGCCAAAATAGGCCCTCCCTTGTTTACGTTGATTTTTGAGCGTGGAGGAATTGACCGCTAGAAGGATGATACCTATCAGTGCAATGAAGCGATCAGCTCACTTATCAGCACTTCCTTGACTTGATCATTCGTGTAATCTGAGTCTTCATTTGTTCATTGCGAGGGGGCGGATCTGGGGCACTAAGCGTGTCTGACAAGGGACCACTTTCAACGAAAAATGGAGTTTTGAAAAACGGTGTTTTGGGGGTTGTAGAGAAGGAAGAAAGAAACAATTTGAGATTTTGAAATTTCACTCAGTCCTCACGGGTAGATCAAAAACGATCAAGAAAAGAAAGAAACCAGAACGTTGGATTGAGAGGACGGAGCACAAATGTGAGCTACACAAAGGAAATGAAATCATCTGAAAAGGTTCTACTGAAAGTTTGAAGATGAAACCTAGCTCGGTTCTTGAGTTATGACTTGTTCACTGATCCCCTGAACAATGCTCGTTGCATGCAAACCGCCGTCCATTGCAATGTGATAGTTGAGGAGGGTTGGCATCACACCGTGGCTAAGCCGGTAAGGCGTTGGATTACGAAGCAATTGAATAATGGTTCGAATACTGTTTGATCATTACTGCATTATGGTTGATAGTAATGACATTTCTATGGGTTTACCTCACCTGTTTTGAGTTTTAACAGTGTCTCTTGTTTTTTATACCTCTTTTCTTATATCGCAGATGTAACGTGATATAAATAGAGAACGGTCCACATCAATGTTAGAAACTATGGAAATTCCGAGGTTACGACAATTGCTAGACTATCAAGAATACCCTTACCGTTCCCACATATGCCACAGAAAAACCGTCGTTAATTCGGAGAAACACTTTAGGGGACTTATTTTTATACATGATGCTAGAAAAAAAGTTCGGACAAAATGAAACCTCGTGGACTTGTTCCTTGATCAATGACCAATATTTTTTCCAACAGAAATAATTATATTCCATGTACGACTTTCTGTGAATCTTGGCATGGTTGGTCGTTAGTATGTGTGAGATGTTAGTAGAGCCAAATCCAAGACGTTAGTAGATTTATTCGGTTGACGTTTCGGCTCTATCGCCTTCGTCGGAACCTGGAAGAATCAAGAACAAACGCGACATATCCTCCCAAGCAACCTTTCAAATTACAAGAAAAAAGTCCGAAATAACCACAAGATTTGTACTTAAAAAAGCAAAAACACGATCACAGAATGCTCACCTTACTCGCGCCGGGCCAAGTCAGTAGTGGGCACCCCAAGTGGTAGATGCAGTGGGTGGTCAGAAGATGCGCGTCCTTGACATGAAGACGTTGAGGTCAAAATTTACAGAGGTCAAGAAGCGGGGCGAGCTCAGCTGTTATGGCAAGACATTCCTCTTTCCTGTTCATTTTAGAATCTTTGGCGGTTATCCAAAACGCTTCGAGAGTCTTGCGTGCCGCAGTTTGTGGCTCCCGCGCTAGAATTTTAACGGTAATCTCAAACTCCAGGTCCTCATGGCACAGTCTACGGTGCGTACCCAACGGCGTGGCAGGGTTGGATTTCCTTAGGCCCACAAGATGTTCTTTAACGCGTGTGCACAGAAAACGCCCGGTTTCCCCAATATATTCGTCTTGACAAAGACCACACACGATAACATAGACCACCCATGACGTCATGCAGTCTCCCTCGCGCCCAAATGGGCATACTACGCAATCCGGAGTAGCGCAAAATCGATCGTACAACCGATTCCGGATCAGCTGGCGTTTTAGGTTAGGCGGAGTTTCAACAATCCTGACCGCGTCTTCAAGACTGTATTTACTTAGGGCCGCGCGGACCGCTGCGCTAAAAGCGTCAGAGACAAAGGGAAGGCAGAAAGGAACTTTTGCAGTATTGTCCGACGTTGCGGCGCCGTGCTCCCTGGGCGGTCTGCCGGTACGATGGCCCCCTGGATGGTATCCATTCGATAACGCAACTTTTCGCGCTAGCTCTAGTGAGGCAGCTCTTTCCATGCTGTCGGACGAAACCCTTTTGGCTGTGCTGTATAAGTTCTTAATGACTGCACGCTTTGTACTAGACGGGTGCGCAGACATGGAGTGAACCAGAATATTTTTATTGCTGGCCTTACGATACCATTTGGTTCTATAGAAACCGCGCTCCAAACGAACTTCACCAAACGAACTAAATAATTATTATAAACAGAAGTGGGTTTACCTAAACTACAAAATCCATTGAAGCAACCTAATATTTTAGCGCATGGCTCGAAGACTCAAGACAAGTGTTTCATTATCAATTCCAAAATTTTGAGTAGAACAGAACCACACTTTTAAAAACGTACTTTACAAGAGAACTACTTTTAGTCAGTCTGGCCATTATGGATTAAACGTACTTTTCTGGAACCATTTAGGACGTAGAATCCGTGTATGCTCTTCGCAGCTTCTCTGACAAAAAAAAAGGAACCACTCTGAAAAGAAGTTACAGCGCGTTTTAACAAGCCTCGCGGCAAGGCAAGGGTACCCATCAGGGTATTTTTAGGGTGGTTTGGAAAAAACTCTCGGATTCGGCTCAAAACTTGTATGTAGGGGTAATCTAGGGTGCTGAACACGAATCTAGAGATCGTTTGTCGAAATTCTGAGGTATACTGTAGATTATGGTAGTTGTCATGACATAGAGGGCCTAAACCTACCTTAATAATTTAAAAATTGACAAGTGAACATTAAATTCGTATGAAGCACCCCAAATAACCCCCGTTCAGCAATTTTGAGTCAAATCTGAGACTTTGACCCAACTACCGTATACTATAGTTGTGCTTTTTGACTAAACGGACCGAATGAATGAATGAATGAATATATTCGACTTCAAAATTTTCGAATAAACGAATGAATGAATAAATTCGACTTTAAATTTTTCGAACAAACGAATGAATGAATATATTCGACTTTAAAAATTTCGAATGAACGAATGAATGAATATATTCGATTCTCTATTTCGAATGAATGAATATCGAAAATCGAATAATTTCGAATAAATGAATTAATTTAACTACGGGCCAACCGAATTCAGAGTTTTGCGACTCTACTGCTTTGAAGAGGCAGTTTTTAAGAATGGCATCGAAAGCTTTTGAACTGCTCAATATTTTCAATATTCTGCTCAGGCAGGGTTCATGAGTGGCGGCACGCAAAATCGATACGCATCGTTTCTACACTAGCAGCTGTCTGATGCCACCCACAGCGGTTCTATTCATACAACGCCAGCGCGTCACGAGCGGGCGTTTCGTTAGACCCCGTTCAGAGTTCATTCGCGTCACGACGCGATGTTATAATCAGCCTACATCTCGATCACGCTACGTCGCGTCGCGTCTTCGCTGGGTGTTTACAGTGAAGAGGCGCGATACATTCGAAATGACGCGCTTCCTCCTAGAACGATAGCGGTCGTATAGCGAGATGGGAGTTGTTCGGCCCGCCACGCGCCAGCAATTCCATCAATGTTACTGTCTGAGTTGGGGATAGCGTCCGCGGAATTTCAGGATTAGGCGTGATTCCCAGCTTTTTTTCGCTTTTCGTGAATTTGTTACTTCGACATTGTCTGCCCTAACGAGTATGAGCCGCAGAACTTGCTGCTATTTGATATTTACTCCACCCCTTTCAGTATTACTCATTTTGCCACCTATTCGTTTTTATTTCGTTTCCGAAAATCGATAAAAAAACAAAATCCAAATTAGCCATCGTCGACAGCCATAGAAGCACCTTGTCAAAGGTTGAGAAAAAATATACAAATCTCGCTCTATTGAGAATTCCCGTGCTTTTTTTGATCTAGCGCATATGTCGTGGGTTCAATCGCCCTATTAACTTTCGCGGCTTTAGCTTTGGCTGCTGAAAAATGCTCAGTTGGTATCCTGGATCTCCATCAAATTTCAGTTTCAGCTTTGAAAACCGCAAAGTTTTGCTGAAAATCAAAAAAAGCGTTGGATAGAAGACGATTTACACTTTCGATTAGTATTGCCCTCACCAGAAGAAAATTCCGGTCCGCAATTGTGGACAAACGCTGTTGTAGCACGTAATGCGTTGAAGTCGTGCTGGGACGAAGGTTGATCGTGCCGGGACTACGTGGTCCCACCAGTATTGTCACCGTGTCGCGTGCTGCCATAGCGGGTTTCTGCGATTGCGGACCAGAGATTCGCTTGTATGAAAGCACTTTTTCAAGTACTCGTCGAAAACAGATTTATTTTGAAACACATATCATCACTGGGAGTTTGAAGCGTTCCCATGTTTAATGAGGTTTGAGACTGTGTTTGAGCTCATTACTCATCAGTTACGAATTACGATTAACGAGTTACGAGGATTTGAAAATTACGATTTACGCAATTCAAAATTTCAGTTGCGCACAGCCCTGACTCACACTAGTGCTGGTGCACTGGCCCTTCGAAAAATTTCTGTGTAGGATCCGGTAATGGCTGTGTTAGGTTATTCGAATATATTCGAAGATCGAATATGTTCGAATAATTGTCAGTGTCGATAGTCGATTTCGAATAATAGTCGAATATGAGGTTTTTTCGATAGTCGATTTCGAATAATGATCGAATATCTGTTTTTTTCGATAGTCGATTTCGAATAATTATCGAATATCTGTTTTTTTCGATAGCCGATTTCGAATAATGATCGAATATCTGTTTTTTTCGATAGTCGATTTCGAATAATAATCGAAAATCGAGATTTTTCGATTACTCGATAATCGAATAAATAATCGAATAATTTATTCGAATGTTTATTCGATTGCGAATATTCGAGCACAACTATACCGTATACTATAGTTGTGCTTTTTGACTAAACGGACCGAATGAATGAATGAATGAATATATTCGACTTCAAATTTTCGAATAAACGAATGAATGAATATATTCTGCTCCAAAATTTTCGAATGAACGATTGAATGAATATATTCGATTCTCTAATTCGAATGAATGAATATCGAGAATCGAATAATTTCGAGTGAATTAAATAATTTAACTACGGGCCCTCCGAATTCGGAGTTCTGCGGCACTACTGCTTTGAAGAGGCAGTTTTTAAACATGGCGTCGAAAGTTTTCGATCTGCTCAATATTTTCAATATTCCGCTCGGGCACGGTTCATGAGTGGCGGCACGCAGAATCGATACGTATCGTTTCTACACTAGCAGCTGTCTGATGCCACCCACAGCGGCTCTAATGCGCTATTCATATCTACCAACGCCAGCGCTTCACGAGCGGGCGTTTGGTTAGGCCGCGTTCAGAGTTCATTCGCGGCACGACGCGATGTTAGCCCGGGATCACACTCCCAGCGATGAGCGACGCGACGCAATGTTTACGATCACTATTGACCGAAAATCGATATGCCTGGTATGCACTGTCGCTTTGGCTGGTCGCGAGAAGTATGATCCCGGCCTTATAATCGGCCTACGTATCAATCACGCGACGTCGCGTCTTTGCGGGGCGTTCACAGTGAAGAGGACGCACAAATCGCCTTCGCGCGACGCGATGGACGTCGCGCGATGGCAAACTCGTTGCTGCTTTTCTTCAGTGTTTTTTCATTGAAACAACCGTATATAACAATGAAAGAAACAATCATAAGTAGGACCACATGCACTTGGAAAAACACGAAAAAAAAACTGTTCGTAACGCTACAAAAAATTGTCGTTGCTTGTTTGCGAGCAATTGCGTGTATACGCAGTTGCACGTAGTCGCATAGCGTTCACACCTGAATACCTGCGCGACGCTATTTTTGCGTCGCGCTGACGTGTGCAATCGCGTCGCCCACGAAATCTCTGAACGCCGTGTCAAGGCTCATTCAGAGCTGGTCGCTTCGACTTGATGTCGAAGCGACCAACAATACTGTCGCGATCTGAAATCGCTCCGAGCCGCGACTTGCAATCGTTTCGTCCAGCGATTTCAAAACGCTCGGGCGGACGTAATTTTGCGTGAAATAGACGGACAATTGCGGACCAAGCCATTGGAATGAAAAAAATCTTTTTTTCTCGGCACTCCTACTTATTTTTCTGACATTCTTGCCCTTGCCGTCTAGATCAAAAAGTTTTGAACAGTTTTCAAACAAAAAAATGGTTCCAAAAGAGGATGAGTGTTGTCGTGACGTTTCGTACGACTCTCATCATAAAGGTTTGCCACAGCCACGTCCGCACTGGTCCCGTCGCGATATATTAAAGGACGCCGTTTTTTTTTCCTTTTTTTTTAATTTTTCCCCTTATGCTATTTTTAAAATTTTCAAATTCCTTAAAAAAACATACCATCCAATTTTATTACCTTTCAGAATCCTTTTAGCGCATTCGCGTAATGTAGTATCCCTCTAAATTTCATACGTATCTTAGCGCACAAAATTATTTTTTTTTCCTTTTCGCCAGTAGTCCAATTTATCACGTTCTCCATACACCTATCCATACACCTATATCACGTTCTCCATACACCTATTATGTCGCTGAATATCGTTGCGATTATCGCGTTTTGTATGTTAGTCGCAAGTTTAGTACCTTCGCTTCAGGTAATTAGTACTCCCACGAGTACAAGCCGACACATGGACAACGATACGTCAAGCGATCAGGCCCAGGAACCCGCCAGCGCGCTACTACCGTCTGCTGACAAGGCCGCACTGCGCGCTCTCATCGAGCAGCTGGCCCACCAGCTGAATTTCGACGACGCGACCATTCATCGCGCTTGCTCTGCAGATCGCGTCCGCGCAACAGGGATTCACTCCAGCGCAGCAAAACCTTGCGTAGCAGGTACCATGCCTTTTTGCTTTTCAGGCAGCACCACCTGAAACTCGGTACACACGCATTTCCTTTTTCGTCTTCTAGCGCACTCTACTACCAGATTGCGTCGTATTGGCAGAGCATTGTTAACTAAGTACTGTTTTCTGCTTTGTACCCAATATTTCTGCGCGTTCTCAAAAAAAAAAACATAATTTCCTTAAAAAAAAACTTCAATTTCCCTTTTTTCGCTCTTTCAAAAACAAAACAAAAATCAAATTCTCCTTTTTTACTTCCTCCCAAACTTGCGCACTAATTTTAACACAATCCGAAAGCACAGATGTATTGTGCCCAGCAGCGCCAACAGAGAAGTCGGATTCGTCAGCAACATCTTTCGTTCCCATGTCGTGCGACATTAGCCCGTTAGAAAGGTTTCGGCGCATAAAACCACGCAATTTTCTTTTCAGACCGAAGTCTTGAGCTGTCCGTGATCGACAGAGTTTTACGCTCAGTTTCCGACGTGAAGTACTCCATTCGGCCTGTTTGCCGAGTATCGTTCCGCTTATGAGCCTGGAAACATACATGTATGTGCTTCTCGCACACCGCATAATTTGTGTCTTGATGACCGCGCCAAGGTTCTTACGACCTGCAAATCATCCATGCAGACTCGACCCGACTGCTACTGGATTTTCTGTTGCACCAAATACATCGGTGCTTGTGACGTCAATTGGGCGAGTTCGATGATGCCTCTCATGAACTAGCGCATGGATACATCGAGACCCGTTTCGAGACATCTGGTTCTCGGAATACCTTGACGCACTACGAGAGTGATATAAAACTCGAATATGAGAAACAAATACTCGACTCGCGCGCCAGCAAAAGGTGATGTATTCATTGCACCTGACGACAAACTCACTAGAGGACAAAGGTCATACGGTCTTATAGTTTAAATCCATTATGGTAAGGATGGACTCGCAAGATCAGCAGATGTATGTCTAATGGTAAAGTTTTAACTGGATCGTTGCCGCATTTATTTCCTTTAGAAATCAGCGCAACTGAATAGACACAAACCGTCACCGTCATCGACCAATCCCGTTCGTGTGCAACCGTCTCGGGCAGCCGGCTAAAACTGCACACATGTTCCTATCACACTAAAATACCACCAACATCAGGTATAATGGCTTTATTCCGCACTCAGCCAATCCATTTCAGCGCAGGTTCCGATCAAATGGTCGTTAGATATACTCCAGTCCAACAACCGCGCCGCGTTATCTCGCGTCGCCGCCGAATTCAAATCACCAACCGACGCCGATGGATCACACCGCAATACGACGGTCATTCGACGACGTTAATTGTTGAACTGTGTAGTTTCTTCATATCCTGCGCTCGCAATGGGCTCTCTTAGCGCTAAAACAACATCTGCGCTTATGTCAGCTATTTATTCCGCGCCATCAACATCGGCTTTTGTCAAAATATTCTGGTCAGGTTATTTCGCGCTAGAAACATCATATTTCGGCTTGCAGCGCTGCGGACTTTGCTTCCTTTCTTTTGTAAGTTTCTTCTTTCCTCGTCCACATTTTTTCCCTCCCTTTCTCCATCACCGCGTCAAGAAGTCCTAGCGCAGGGGACACCCTTTCCTTTTGCATCGATTCCCCTCATTCCCCAACCACCTATATTTCTTCGTAGTTTAAACTGCTCACCGCGCTCGCCATTCCTACGCAACCTGACCGGACAGTTCAAATTTTTCTACTAATTTTTTTTTCTTGAAGTTGATGACTCACCACTTGACCGCGAACTAGTGGGAAAGTGGTGACTGACCACTTACAATTTCATCCCGTTCTAATCTGTGTACTTTATCTGGATATTAATTTAGAGCGCAGCCTATTTTACCTCCTCTTAGGTTGCCTCTCTACCGCGCATTCTTTTTATTATATAGCTCCTTATCGCGCCTCTGTTTTTATCAGTCGCCACAGCGCCTATTTTTTTCTTTTCAACCTTCTACCGCGCCTTTTTTAAGGTTCTATTTTGTTTCATGATTCCGCCGCGCCTGCGTCTTAGTGCGCTAGTCTTAAATGCGCCTTACTTATTCCTTTGCGCCTTTGTTAACTTTCACCGCGCCTTTTGTTCCCTTACTCGCTCTCTGAGTTTATCCGCGCCTCAAGCTTACTCTTACCCAAATTTCTCTTGCGCAGACCATCGCGCTCTGGGCAAAATCCGCGTGACACCACTCACTAAATTTCTGTTCTTGCCGCCCCCACGCTAGGTCGTTTCGACCTATTTTTTTGGCGCTCTGCCTCTCTTTCCAGGATGAGCGGTCTGAAATGTGGGAAGCGGACACAGGACCACTAGAAAATCGTGTCACACAGAGAAGCAAAAGGGAAGTGTAAGCTTGTATTACTTGTTTTTCGCGCCTATCTTGAGAATAGTAAAACCGCGCCTTGTTTTTTTTTAATATACTTCCGCGCCTTGAGGGGAGGACTTAGTAGTCCTTCCCAATCTTTTTATTAATTTTCACTTAATTCCAGACCTTACGGCAAGCAGGGTCCCCTCATGGGCAAGAACGTCATGTCTAGCCGCTGCATGTCGAGCCGCTGAGTGTCGAGCCGCTGCCTGGTCTTTCCGCGCCGTCTGATTTTGAGCGGCTGTTCGATTCAATCCGCGCCGTCCAATGTCAAGCCGCTGCATGTCGAGCCGCTGATGTCAAGCCGCTGTACAACTCAATCCACCATCCAATGTCGGGCCGCAGTCTGGTCAACATCATGCCGTTCTACTTCAAGCCGCTGTTCGCCATCACGCGCCGTCACATCAACAATCAATGACGACGCCACGTCATCCAACCACGCGCCGATTTCAACACCGCGCAAGAAACCATCGAGATGGACTGATCTCATTGTGTATAAATATTTGTTGTTTAAAAAGAAAAGTGCGCATCTCCCGCACCGTAGGTTTGTGACGCTTTGGGAGATTTGACCCTGTAGTCATCATCGTCAGCCTACCCGCCCACGGACCTTCGCCTGTTCTACCAACTTACGGCAAACAACTGCGATCGACGCCGTCAACGTAGGCCGCGCCATTAGGTGTAGGACATGTTTTACGTTGTTTGCGTTGTCCATATAGGTAGGTAAAGGCTCGGGGCTTCAACACCTTTCCGCCCGCCGCGTCTTCTTCTCGTGGCCCCCAGTGTCGTGACGTTTCGTACGACTCTCATCATAAAGGTTCGCCACAGCCACGTCCGCACTGGTCCCGTCGCGATATATTAAAGGACGCCGTCTTCTAGAACGTCGCGCGCGGCGCCTCCGCGACGTCGCGCAAATCAGCTCGGCGTCCCCCCTGCCAGTCTCGTCTCCTGCCTGCCTCCGCGAGTGGTCGTCTCGTCATCGACTCCGAATGGGCCTTGGCCCCGCGCGCAGTGGCGTCCTGCCTGCGCCCGTCGACAACACCACGAGCCGTCAGCAGCAACAACAGCCTCGTCGCCAGATGTCATCTCCACGGCGCCAGTAATACAGGTAACCCTGGGGCCCTCTGCCTGGCCTCTGTACGGACGTGGACACACGTCTCCCCGTGCATGCCCACGGTACGCCCTGGGGGTTGTTGTTCTGGGTCAGACCCACTTTAGCTAAGCGCCTGGGCGATGTCCGTCCCCTAGTTTAGGATGTATATTTTATGTATTGTTGTTAACCGCAAGACGGAGTATCGTAAAGTATGCGCATAATGGTGTTCTGTTGTGTACGAAGTATCTTGTTGCGCCAAGCACAGTGTTTATCGATTGGCCGAGTATTGATTGATCCGCAGAAGGCAGAATTGCAAGGTGTGTTATAAACTGTGGCAGTGTTCACCCGCATGTGGGTATGGCGTCACCCCATCATAGTTGTTGGTAGAGGCTGTAGGGCCATCGCACCGCAGGTTACCATATACCCTCCTAGGTTAGGCTTGGTATTCTCAACCGCGTGGCAGTCTTCGGCGAGCTTGGGAACGTGTGGGTAAGTCCTCTGATAAGACCCCTGGTCCACCGATGCTACTAGGCCGTAGCCTTGGGCGAGGGTCCCGCGTCGCGACAAGTGTAATTTGCTTCGAAAGCAACATAAAACTGAAGCTAAAGTTACTAGTTGCTCGAAGCTGGTTTGAAATGGGATTTTTCGGTAGCCTAATTACATTTTGATTACATTTTCTCATCTCTCTCATCGTAAATGTATGATAAAAACTCGTTTTTCCCTTTCACATGCCGTAATCTATGAGAGTGAACTGTGACGTTTGCAATTTTGCGCCACATACGCAAGGTTGTGACGAAAGATTGCGGACTAGTCGCTTCGACTAGACGAATCGCTTCCATCATGGAAGTGACGCGATTAGTCAAAGCGACCTAACAAAATCAAGCAGGTCGCTTCGACCAGCTATGAAAACCCTGGTCGCTCGGCGATCGCGACTGAAACTGCAAGCTGTTCCAAACCGTCGCGACTCAGTGCAAGATCTGTTGGCGCGATGGGTTTTGTAACTGTTGGCAGTGCCATGAGCCTTTAGGGTGTGTGGCCTGAAACTTTCCGCTCTGGCGGCGAGGCTCATACCGTCTTTTTCATTGTTTTCACAACTCCTCCATAGTTTCTTCTAATTGCTAATTTTTGAAGCAGTTTTTCTCCGAAATTCAAGTCTGAGGTAGTCAGCAGCGGAGCGGTTTGTTATGGCGAAATACAATTATTGAAAACGGTGTTTAGGTGTAACCGGCAGATCTGCCGCTCATATTGGAAAACATTTTAAAGGCAGTGTTCACGATAATCTTCGATTTTGAGATTAATCGCTAAATCGATTGTTTGGCCCCCGAGTAGAACTGAAATGACGAAGAAACCGAGAAAAACGCACCAGAAGGGCACGAAATCGTCAAGTATCAGCCCGCCTCTTAAGTATCAATGGAACTGTTCGTTGTGACAATGAATTCGTTTGTGGACCCGTCTTTTGCAATTCTCCATTCTGTGTTGCTCCGTTTTTTCCTTCGGGCCCAAACTTATACTGTTTTGCCCAAAATATTCTTCCATTTCCAATTAGTCCCATTTTTTACCGGTGACAACCACCGTGAACGCGTTCATCCAATCAGGCAACTAGTCCAGGCCATAGAATAATGTCACTGAAATAAGACGAACTAGTGCGTTTCTCGTCGTTTCTTCGTGATTTTGGTAACACTTGGTTGCCAACGAATTGTTTTGAGTGGAAAACTTGGAAACGAAAATCATCGTGAACACTGCCTTTAAGCCAAATTTATCCAAAATTTAGAAACGTTCAAATCATAAAAAGCTTCCGTAGGTTGAAAACGGTCCTCTGATTCACATCGTAATGGCTATCAGCGTTAAAGGCAGTGTTGATTTTCGTCCCCGAATTTTTCACATAAAACAACGCGAAAGTAGAAAGTATGCGGGGCCCATGCAAGAGTGCGCCGTACGCCATAGAAAGTGTGCGGGACTGTAAGAGGGCGCCGGACGCCATAGAAAGTACGCGGAACCCATGTAAGTGTGCGACGAACGCCATAGAAAGTGTGCAGGACCCATGTTAGAGTGCGCCGGACGCCATTGAAAGTATGAGAGACCTATGTAAGAGTGCGCCGAACGCCATAGAAAGTGTTCGGGACCCATGTAAGAGAGCGCCGAACGCCATAGAAAGTGTGCGGGAACCAAGTAAGAGCACGCTGACCGCCATAAAAGTGTACGGGACCCATGTGTAGGAGTGCGCGGAACGCAGTAGAAAGTGTGCGCGACCTTAGGGGGAGGGAGTGCTCTGGATACCGTAGAAAGTGTGTGGTACTACGTGGCAATGCGCAGGACGCCGCAGAAAGAGTCTCTGAAACGAGCTCGAGAACGATAATCTACAGGATTCGCCGCACTTCGGATTGATTTTGTGGGCGTGCACAACTGAAGTAGACTTATTGCTTTTCTCGGTAAAATTTGCCGCTGTCTGCTTTTCCCTGTGTCCACATGTGCGGCAGGCAATCTTTATGTCTACAAAAAATATATTGAGGCGAAAAAATTTCTGAGCCGATTTTATATATGCGAAGACAACTTGATAATTTCCGCCGGAGGCGGAAATTCGGGGGTCTGGGGGCGAAGCTCCCAGCCAGCCGTCAAGCGGGCGGCTGGTTCGAATATATTCGAAGATCGAATATGTTCGAATAATAGTCAATGTCGATAGTCGATTTCGAATAATAATCGATAATCGGGATTTTTCGATTTCTCGATAATCGAATAAATAATCGAATAATTTATTCGAATGTTTATTCGATTGCGAATATTCGAGCACAACTATACCGTATACCCACCGTAATCTACCGTAATCTGTCGAAAATTGATAAACTGACCTCAGATTGGTTATGAGCACTTTAAGTAACCTCCGAGAGCGAAGTTTGGGTCTTAATTTTTTTTCGACCTTTGGAACCCCATGAGGTAGTAATAAGCTCAATGTCATTTTTGGGGATTCAGAGGTCGAAATTTCTTTTCCCAAACTCCGCCCCAGAGGGTAAATTGCGGCGCTGAACACGGATCTGAGGTCCGTTTCCTGTGTTTTAGCGGATTTCGTCAGATTAGGGTGCATTGAATGGCATTTTACCTACCGCAACCCATTGTTTTGGTGGTTTTTGATCTACTCGTGAGGACTGAGTGAAATTTTAAAATCTTAAATTGTTTCTTTTTACGCCCTCTACAACTCTCAGAAGACCGTTTTTCAAAACTCCATTTTTTGTTCAAGGTGGTCCCTTGTGAGACACCAAAACGCTTGTTTGCAGCCGTTATTTTGCCGCTCCTGGCTCGTTTTCTACCGTTCTTTCGACACTGGGAGTCTAGGATTCTTCTCGCCTGTTATTTCACTATGGAAAGTCAACGAGGATGATCATCGTGAACACTGCCTTTAAAGCGGCAAGAAGGGAAGAAGCTCTTGTACTATCGTTTTGTTGTTTTGTTTTGTTTATTACGTCACATAAGGCAAACGTCATATAAATATACACACAAACACACATAAATAAGACAAACAAGACTAAAAAGAGTACAATAAGAGCCATACGAATAGTTGTAATGATAAATGATGATTTCCGAGACATGAAAGGGAAAGGAGGGAAAGTATACGGCATACTACGGCTTCAATAACTTGGCGGCGAATTTGCGTTTAAAACGTTTGAGTGTGAGCGGCGATGTCTCGCATTTTGTGAGCTTCAGGTATATCGAGCCTGCGCGGTTCGTAAAGAATCTGGATCGCAAAGAGGTTTTGGCCCTGTGAAAGGTTATCTTATTTCTCCCACCACGAGTGATCGATGGAAGCCAGGTGAAGAAGCTGTTCACTTTCACTTTAATTACACCATTGAGTATCTTGTGCACCATGCATACGTCAAACATTGCCCGTCGGGTTTCTAATGAAGGAATGCCAAGACAAGCATTCCTCCTCTGCGCATTAGGCGTTGTAGAGTAAGTCGCCATCCCAGTCCTAATAAAGATCTTCCGAGAGAAATTATTTTGTATTTTCTCTAGAAGCTCTATATCATTCTTCTGAGACGGATTGAAAACCGAGGTTCCCGACTCAACTAGCGGTCGAATGTAGGTGGTGTAAGCTAGAAGGAGAGTCTCCTTGTTCTTAGTAGCTAATCCTTTGAAAATTTGAAATGTTCTCCCCAGGGCGTTTCTTGATATTGTAGCCAAATGTTCTGAAAAATCAAGTTTGTAATTGTAAGTAAATCCGAGATCCTTCACTTTGTTAGCGTGAATAATTGGTGACCCGTCGATATTGTAAACATTATAGTTTTCAAAAGATCCAATTCTCATATGTACACTTTTTGTTGGCGATAAACCTAACTATTAGTATCTGTTTGTTGACTTTTGGTACTCGACTCATGCATTTTATACAACGCTTGCCTTAGGCGACATACATACCGCATTTCCTCTAATACAAGTACACCCTCTATTTGAAGTACACCTCTATTAGAAGTGCATATAAAATAGAGGTCTGAGTATTAGAAGTACACCCTCTATTTGAAGTACACCTCTTTTGAAAGTACACTTCTCTTCGGAATGGACCTCAGGTACTCGGGCAAGTGTCTGGCACTGCGAACGTGACATTTGGGAGACACCAGTTTGCACGAGATGTTATTTTCAATATTGTGAGGTTTAAATAATCACAAAAAAAACTATCGGCCACCCCTTTCTAGATCAAAGATTGTTTGTGTGGGAGAACTTCCGATGAAACTTGAGCGAACTTCAAATGACCCAGAAAAAAAAACAGAACTGAAACTTGGCATTGCTGTTATTCACGGCGAATGCACTGAGTTCATTTGCGTACTTTACAAGGATTCCGATTTGATTTGGTGTTAATCATTCAAAAGTAATTTTTTTGGCCCAATACGCTGACTTTAGCGGTCTTCGAGAAGCCGAGATTTCTCAGCGTTATAGAGATTTGAGCGTTCATGTAGAGGAATAGCTTATACGACGAGGAAATCAGGAACCACCAGTGGTATAATTTTCTTACAATGGGCTGACGCAAAGATTTGGGCTCTAGAAGAGCTGTTGTCAAGTCGTTCAAGAACCGCGCTTCTCCAATCGCTCTGGACGACTCGAAAGGCGATCAGTTCCATTGTTTTTAGAACTAAGGAGTCAATTACCATAGGTCTCCCTCTTCTTCATAAAGCAAGTATCAACGAAAGCGATACCGAACTTATAAAATTTTTTGAAGAAATCCACTTGGGAAGGGTGTGATTAATGGTTTCGAAAATAATATCAGTAAATGTAAATGTGTAAGCCACAACCGAATTGAGCCTAGGGCTCCGTCCATAGCAGACGTCCTAGTGTCAAGTGACGCTGGGGGTTTGCATCTTCAATATTTGTCTTTGATTTCACTCCCCCCAGCGACCACTGCAGCCGACCTGTCGCTGGCGGTGGAGGCATAGCGGCAGTAACGACTGTCACTAGTATTATCGATACTATCGTTAACCCCTTGCCGTCCTCGAACACGTTGCATGCGCAAGCCGCCGAGCGTCATGCGCCAGCGCTTGAATCGCGACTGGAAGCCTGACGCTTATCGTCTGCTATGGACGGAACCTAAGTGGCTAAGTTTTCGTGGTTGCGGCCTGCAATATCAGTGCATACAAATTTTCGGAGTTTTACTGGAAATCTCTGCCGGAACTGCCAACAGTCTACCATTGGGAATTCACAAAAATCAAAAAAAAATCGCGCCGAATAATAGAAGTACAGCCCCTATTAGAAGTACACCTCTAATAGAAGTACACCAAAAAGAGAGGGCTGAGAATTAGAAGTACAGCCTCTATTTGAAGTACACCTCTAATAGAAGTACATATAAAATAGGGGCCTGAGTATTAGAAGTACATGTACTTCTAAAAGAGAAAATACGGTATATCAAATAAATAAAATAAATGAATATGAACACTTTCTACACTTGGGTATAAACTGACAATACTCCAGTGTAACAGCATTGATGGATTGAGGTAAAGTTTCGCCCCAACTGTGCCATTCACGCAAATTCTTAGTTCGCGTTTTAACTCATTCCAGCGCAGGATAATACATAATTCGAATAAGATGTGGTGCAATGAAATTGATAATGGGGTGGCGATGTAGTTGTCGAAAGTGTTATAGAGTTACGAGCGAACCCGCCATGGTGGAGCGAGCGGCGCGTCAGGACATTTATACTCACACAGCACACCCACGCAGTACGCGCGTGACTTCAGGGCGTTGAAGAGTAGTACAGTGCTCAACCCAGCAATTGTGTTGAAATTATCGTCAAAGTATGTACACTAGGGGAGGGCAAGTCTGCTTCGACTGAATCGATGTTCTCTTTGCACATAATGACATTTTGATCTAGCAATCGAGTGTTGTTGTCTTAGGAAAAAGGAGTTTAGCAGGCCATTTTGCACTTATGAGCTGCCTCTCAATTATGTCGGAATTTCTTCCTCTGGCCAACTGTTGGCTTTCGGATATAGTGCAAAAGAACCATATATCACGGAAAAAATGTGTAAAAAAATTAATGGTGTGAAAAATTCTCAAATACTGTATTCTGAACATTATTTAATGATTTTCGAAAAAATTTCGGTTTTCTGCCCATTTTTGGAGATTTTTTTTGTGTTCTTTGTCAAACTGATTCTTCTGTTCTCGGTTTGGAAAAAAAATTCCGCACACCCCTGCTTGCCACAACTATCTTTTTTCTGCATCTTGACCCTCCCACAGACGACGAGAGCACAGCACGGCCGCGGGCTGGTGAGCGAGCTATTGGGGTCTGCCTGGCGGTCGACGCCACTCTATAACATGTTTTTCATGTGAACAAACATGTTCCAACCTGTCGTTATCTGTCGCTTGCGACGGAGACGTCGCTAACTCAGACTCTGCGGGGGAAGGGCAAGCGCCGGACAATGGAGCCCGTTTTCGACTTGGGGGAGCGACAGCAGAGGCCTCCCCCGAGGGGGCTGTAGGGGAGGCCCCTGCTCTTCCGCGGCGCTTGCCCTCTCGAGAGGATGAGACGGAAAAGATGGGAAGAATTCGTAGAACGTGGTTTACGAGAATAGAGGCCAGAGAAGGCATAGTAGGACAAACATGCGCCGTCATTCACGTCAAGTTTTGTCTCGATTTGACGTGATTTCTCCTGTGATCTATCACGTACTCAACCGGTATAAAAGTCTCCTCACCTCATAGAGAGCCGCATTCGGCCAAACAGGGCCTGCTCTTAACGGGGACTTTGAGTCGCTGTCAGGAAGGGATAGTTTTGGAGGAGAGCGGCGACTCTTTCCGGGGGGTGGGGAGGGTGAGGTCACTGCTCCGGGACCTTGCCGTCAGTGCTCCGGGGCCGTGACGTCACTGCTCCGGGGCCGTGACATCAATGCTCCGAGGCAGTGACGGGGGGAGGGCTTCAGGGCAGTGACGGGGGGGGTGTCGCGAACCCTCGGGTTCACGATCTCTGACAACCCGAAGTACGACCAGTCCTGAGTTTGTAAGTGAGGGGCGGAGTGTCCTGCTACTCCAGCGAACGACCAGTTTCTGGCACGTGAATGACATCATCATTTTACACCCCTTAAGAGTCTAAATAGGAAAACGAAAATTATTCTCAGTCTCTTGCTATGGGAAAAATATAGATTGCGTTTGATAGCATACTTTGTGCGTATGTGTAGATTCAATAAATATTTAAGAATACAAATCCATTGAACCACCAAACCCTCATGAGATTAGTGATGCAAGTCTTAAAATGGTGCATCGGCCGGGAATCGATCCCGGGCCGCCCGCATGGCAGGCGAGCATTCTACCACTAAACCACCGATGCACCACTCATAAAAAGTGCCGTTCTACGCATCCTCCCCACTAGCTGTTTTTGCCGTTGCGGAAATCAATGGAAGGGATTCAGTACATATAGTTTGTAATTGATAAGATAGTTCAGACTCTCCCCAGTCTCTTCTCAGAGTCAGAAAAAAAAACAGGGCAGTGACGGGAGGGTTCAGGGCAGTGACGGAGGGCTTTAGGGCAGTGACAGGGGGGCTTCAGGACAGTGACAGGGGGCTTCAGGGCAGTGACGGGGGGGGGCTCCGATCAAGCCAAATTGTCACTTCGGCGGTAGCCCCCCCCACCCCGTGATTGGGGGGGGGCAAACGCCAGTGCTCGGAGGGTTGCCCCTCCCCTGTAGAGCTGCGCTAGCCCCCTCCAGTGTATGAGAAAGAAGCAACCTGATTAGCTGGGAATCAAAATAATAGAGGATTCTTCATCGAACAAGGTATTCTAAGCTGAGGTATTCAAGCCTTAGTAATCGTTTTCCGGATTTTTACGTTTGGCATAACGTTTTACTCATTTTATATCCTACATTCTTCCTTCACTAGTATAGCCTGGTTTCAACGTGTTCACTGTTCATCGTGCCTGATCATCACGTTCATTCAAGTGAAACGCACGTCACTCAGACGGCAGGCGGAGGTGGGCGACGCGAATGCTCTATGAGCGAGAGAGGCCAAAGCATTAGACGCTCTAATGAGCCGCAGTCGTAAAAAGAGATATTTAGTTGACTCATAATCAACGCAGCGCGGCTATAGAGGTCAAATTCGAATTTTTCATCAAAAACTAATTCTTGAAAGTTGCAGTTCGTTCTGGACGGTTTCTTCCTCCATGTGACTTTCCTTTGCAAAGGCTATAAAACCGCGAAATTTCCGTGGTTTCAACGCGTGCTGGTGCGGAGCGGCGGTTAGTGACAGCGAGAGAGCGCATAGCAGACGGAGGAACAGCATCGCTCGCGCCGTGAGTGATGAGAATTACGATTTTTACAGAGGATAAGGGGTGATGGTCGTAATGTATTTCAGCCGCAAGAGAGGTGGGGAAATGGGAGATGAACGGCGCGCGCGATTGGACGAAAGGGTGAGGAGCAATGCGCGTAACTGGACGGAACACGGAGTTTTCACCGCCTCTCTTGCGGCAGCAAAACACTACGACCATCACCCGAGGATAAGCTGCATTTTAATAGAAAATTGCGCGTAAGGGACGTGTTTGGTACGTGAGCGCATGCGCTACGCTTCATTTTACGGCTACAATCACCAGGATCTTTCGTCTGTTTCGCAATAGCCATACGAGGATCAACAGGATCACAACGAGAAAGCTTTTCTCGCGATGGAGACGATCCCTCAGCATCCGAAATTAAAATCCTGAAACAAAATAATGTACTGAGAAAGCACTCGAGGTCGCCTCCCAGGTCTCGAACGGCCAAATGTCTTCTCAGTAAGGATGGCCGCCTTATATACCCAACGCCGTCAGAAAAAAGCAATGCTGCCGCTTTCAATCGTATCAGGGAAGCGAAGGAGGGGTTAAATCCGATAACAAAGGGAGTATAGTTCGGGTAGTCAGAAAAGGGATAGCTGCGGACACCTCAGCAGACTGCGCTGCGTCGTGTGCGCCCACGAGAAATGTGGTGATCGATCGGCTCACGCGACAGGCTCACGGCCTACTGAGTGGTCCGCAGCTATCCCTTTCGCGGATATACCCACCATAGCAGCACACAAGGTGGAGGATCTGCTCGAGAATACTAATTTGCAGCACAGGATGATGCAAGTACAGACTGTAAAACCGCGAAATTTTACGCGTGCTGTTGCGAAGCGGAGGTTAGAAACAGCGAGAGAGCGCATGACAAACGGAGAGGGCAGCATCGCGCGCGTCGCTCGCCCCATGAGTCGTGAGAATTACGATTTTTTTCACAGAGGATATGCTGCAAATCTCTTTGGTCGCATGCTCACTTGCTTCTGTGTCAACTCGAACCCCTTCCAGTGGACTCAAACATTTTCAGCGTGGGAATCATTTGGTTGACTCAAGGCATCTGTTAACAAATTTTATATTTTCAAATGCATCCATCGATGAAGACAAAAACGAGACAAAGAGACGCTGCTAATGAGTGAAGGAGGGAGGGAGGAGTGAATCGGGGGCAGCGCGTCTCTCTCGCAGATACAAACCACTACAACCAAAATCTATAATCCTGGAAGAGAATTACAATCAAATGGCAAAAATCATCACACGTGTGTCACGACAACCACCATCATCAATACACAAATCATCACAATGCTGGCATGAAGTAGGCGCTGGTCAATGACGATCGCTTGCCGAATTGTAATGGCCGATATTCTCGTTTTCCGAACTGCAGAGGTCGATAGCCGTCTCGTTTGCCGAACTGAAAACTTCGCATATAGTGAGCTTTATAGCAATACTAATATACTAAAGACAATATAGAAATACTGCGAAATGCACGAAACTAAAAGTTTCGCTTATGATATCCAGGGCCCGTAGTCATGAACCGCGGAGTAAGGGCAAATGCTACCGGGAATCTCTGTATTTCCTCTACTCTACACTTCCATATCAATATTGGAGAACTATTCAAAAACGAATTGGTGCAATCCTTCTTCAGAGGGTGTTGCCAAGTGGCCTTCTTTCAGTGAGTTTCATAACCATACGGTCGCAATAGAAATATAAATTTCTCAGAGGACGAAAGTTTTAGGCATGTCGCCACAGTGCTTCTCAGATTCTACGCCTGAAATGAGAACGAAGTACAAGGTTCTGTTTTTATACCCCCCACTCCAACCTGCTTTATGAAAATTTTTCGAATTTCGAACAATTTTAAAAACCTACGACCCCTCCGAAAAACAGTTTTTATTTAAAAAAAGATAACGGGTATGAGGTTTGAAGACCCAATTGGTCTTCTACGCGACCTAGTTCGAACTGTCACCGATACATATCCGTGGAGTGCTCAGTGTTCATGACCCAATGCTACGCCACGCCAATTGCCGTTTCCTGCTGTACAGTTAGAGAAACCACCCGGTTATTAGTGCTAACCCAGGTTACCGTGATGTCTCACATGTTCTCCAGAGTACTGAAGTCAGTACTGCAAACTAGCCACGTTAAATAACCCAACGTTATGGGACCCGAGCCACATTCGCGTTGACCGGCTTACGTGAACACTGGCATTGTCTTGCTGAAAGAATCTTGCGACTGGGGAGCACCATGTAGGGTAGTGGGTGCAAAAGTATGTATCCCGTTTACTTGGACGAGGAATTGTGGCACTTGGCGAGCCTTTACAGGAAAGGACCATCTCATGAATGCGTGGTACTATTAAATTTTGTTCACCAGGGTGAGCTGGGTTCTAAACTCCACAAGTGGTGATATCGGAACACGTTTTCTAGTTTTCAAATGCAGTTGTGATCTGTTTTGGCCTGTACGGATTTTGATTGATGATGAGGACTTCGTTTCGAACAATCTTTATCACCTCCTGCGAATTGTGCAAGATCTCTGTATCCTCTGTTTCTTGATGAGCCTCCAACCTCTGCAGCACATTTGTAACTTGTTGAGTAACACTTATTTTCGCTTCCTCCTCTGCAAAAATGTTTCTAGTTGTTTCATGCACGAATTTTGACTAACTTTATGAGTTTGATTCGTCGAAGAACCCTCCAATTGATGTCTTGCGCGATAGAGCGAATGGAACCTGATGTTAATGTGGCCCTCTTGAGCGCCCTCACTTAAAGGCAGTGTCCACGATAAAAATTGTTTTCGAGTTTCCACCAGAAAACGAAGGTTTAGAGTCTGAATGTTTCATCAGTGAAGAAAGAATCATGGAAAACGCTGCGAAACATCCAAAATCAGCTCTTCTTTTTGAAAGCCACATTTCAACGGTGGATGAGTTGCGCGGGCATGGGCCTGAAGTAGACAGCGTGCGAAAATGCGCCCCAATGATGAAACTCAGCCGCGCTCGCGCTCCAATGCTAATCTAGAAGCGGACCAAACTGTTCCTCGGGAAATTCGACCGCGAGCGAAGGGCTAGCGCGAGCGGACTTTTGAGCCGTATGGAGCTCTTTCGAGCTCGTTTTCGTTCGTTTTTTCGACACCAGTGCTCCAATGAGACCCTGAACTCTCGATTTCCAGCAAAAAACCGAGGACGAAATCTATCGTGGACACTGCCTTTAAAGTCAGACGTCAATCTCTACTACTACGAGTCAAAAATGCTGAAGGATCCCGAACGAGGCGCTTCCTGTTATGCAATTGTACTGAAGAGAATGCCTTCCCGGAATACTGCGAATGATGACGTTTTCATATCTTTGATGCACTGAAGAAGTCACGTCCTAATTCGCTATATTATCAGGTTTCCAGGGTAATACTGCATGTTTTTTCATCCTCGAGATATAATTTCAAGCTGAAATATTCCAGGATCTGAAAAAATACTGACAGGAGAGAGCGATGACTTGAAGAAAATCCTGTGGCCACCTTAGTTCAGCATCTGTTAACGAAAAGGATCACAACTGTCTGCCCGTGACTAGTGAGAGCTATATCATGGACGGGGAGACGAGAGCTGGGCCCGAATGCATGAACGACTTACCCACGAGGTAAGGGTAAGAGTTACTCGGAATCTCTGCATTTTCTGTGCTCTATGCGTCTGTCTCGCTTCTCCGTTGGAAAGCGAGACAGACGCATAGAGCACAGGAAATGCAGAGATTCCGAGTAACATTTACCCTCACCTCGCGGGTAAGTCAATCATGCATACGGGCCCTGATTAAGAAGCAGATGTGTAAAGGGAATACTGAAAACCTTGTTATCAAATCGCTCAGCGAAAAGCGATTTACTCCATTCTGTCCCGATTACTGTAACCACTAATGGAAAAAGTGTTTAATCGGCAAAACGGCAATGGGCAAACACACACTCTTGGCGGAGATGATCCCATTTGTTGCGTAATCGTATCGTCCCCGACCGCCCCTGAGCCACCCCCGCAAAGATGTTTGAAGCTTGGAGATGGAGGATTGAAGTGGGAATGAGGTGCTTCGTGTCTGCGCCTAATGATGGCTCTTCCACTTGAAGCCTTTTTAGGAAATTAGGTTCGCCAATGGCCACAGTCCGTTACTCATCCGCATCGTTGATGCAAAAGATCACCGCAAATGTTCCAAATTATTGGTTTTTGCACTAAAGAGGGCGTCAAACATTTTTAGCTCTACTCGGAAAGAGAATATCTAAGATTGAAAAATGTTTGGGTTAATTCGAAACCTCTTGACACTTGCAGAAAGTCAAAGAAACGATTTCAAACCAAATTATAGTCGCTATTCAAGAAATTTGAACTCCAGTCCAGTGAATTATCATGTCCGACCTGGAATTAAATTCTGACGGTACCGCGATTAGGGTTGAAGTGACTTGCAGTTACGGGATGTACTACATGATTAACAATAATTCGTTGCGATATTGGTTCAGAATGTTCCTCAAACCGCCTAGCAAACTGGTTGGGAAATATTGTTGGTTTTATACCCGCTTTCGCCCTTATAATCTTACTACTCCTATCAGCTGTTCCGGAATTTTAGCAGCACTCTATTCAAAACATCGATGACGAAATTGCATGGTTTTCGTCGAGTGCGTTTTACGGCTCAACACTAGCACATTTCAATCAAGTCCAACCGGCTGAGCCAAAACAGGGGGATCAGCTGCTGAACGCATAAACTTGTAAAACGCATCTATTTCACTGGCTGCCCATTGCGAAGCATATCTATCGGAAGTGACGTGGTGGTAAAAAATAGAATGGAGGTGGAAGTACTTGCTCATTGTTATTAACTTAGGCATTATCAGGGCGAATTCGGCACCAGAAGTATTCTTTGATTACAGCTCGTTTGAGAATAGTATTCCGTTTGAGAAAAGGTAGCGGTATGTCTACTAGAGTGTTGGAACGAATTATTTTTTTTGAATATTCGAATAAACGAATAATTCGAATAATCCACTTCTTTGAATATTCGAATATTCGAATGACTTACTTGACTTAATCGGTTGGCTTTCGCCTGACGCGGTCATTCCGCATCTTCACCGAGGTGTGCCGTCCTAGTAGTCAGCCGTCTCCATTTTTCACGGTCTTCAGCCACAATTTGAACACATTCCATCCAGCTGTCACTATTCCATTTCCTGCGAAACGAAACATCGCGCCTGAACTGTCTTTCGATGCCGAGTGACTTTAAATCCTCTTTAACCACATCCGTCCAGAACTTTCGCCTACGCCCAGGTGGCCGTTTCCAGACAGGATTTGGAAGCATTCTTAAAGCGTGTTGTACGAGACGATCCGGCGTTCTTCTTAGTATATGCCCGAGCAGTCGGAGTCGACTTTCCATTGCTGCTTGAGATGGCTTTAGGAGATGCTGGCACCTCCCTCGTGTTAAGCGTTGATGTACTGCGTCGATTTCCTTGTAAAGTTCTTCGTTATGGCATACACGCGGCCAGAAATATCCAAGCAAACGCCTAAAAAGCTTCCTCTCCGTGCAATCCAACCTTTCCATCTGCGTCTTCGGTGCTGCCCACGTCTCCGATCCGTACATCATGATAGGGCGAATAGCGGATAGGTAGACGCGCAACTTGACTTCCTTCGCGATGGTGGTAGACCACAAACACTTGGATAGAGAATTGAATGCAGACGTAGCTTTCGCACATCGTTGTCGAATATCCGCTGCATAACTACCATCGTTCTTCAGCAAACAGCCCAAATAACAGAATTGTCCACCAGTTCGATACGTTGACCGTCCACACAAACTCCCGTTGAAGGCCTCTGAGAGACCCACATCTGCTTGCATTTGTCGGGACGAAGAAGAAGTCCATAGGCTGCGGCATACTTCGAAACGAGGTTCACAATCCTTTGCAGTTTTGCGTTGTTTTCAGCGAATAACACAATGTCGTCGGCGTACTCCAGGTCGACAAGGGAGCGTCCTGATGGTGTTAGGATCACATCCGCAGAAAACTGTTCTGCAACTCTACGCATGATGTCATCAACGGCGAAGTTGAAAAGAAAAGGTCCTGCAACGGCTCCTTGCCTTACTCCTGTCTTCACCTCGAAAGCTGACGTAAATCCGACAGGTGTACGAACTGCTGCTGTTGTTCCTTTGTTCATGTCCTCGATTACCCGAACATACTTTTCCGGGATTCCATCTGCTCGCAGAGCATTGAGCAATCGATCACGATGAGGAGAGTCGAACGCGGCTTCAAAGTCCAAAAAAGCAAGCTGTAATGGCTTCCAATAACGCTGACACGATTCGATGACTCTTCTCACTACGAACACTTGGTCGATGGTCGATCTTCCAGGTCGAAAACCGGCTTGCTCATCTCTTGTTGTTCCTTCACGATGTTTGATAAGTCGCTCGAGAATGATACGGTCTAAAACCTTGTACATGACACGAGGTAGAGAGATTCCTCTGTAGTTCTAGGGATCCGTGACGGATAGCTTCTTGTGGAGAGCTACGATGATCGCATGTCTCCACGAATCGGGTATCCTTTCGCTCATCCATACGGCACGGATGGTGTTGGTCATTTCACGAATCCCAGACGGAGGAAGAGCTTTCAGCATTTCAGCAGTGATGTTGTCATCTCCACCTGCCTTTCCATTCTTCATTTTCCGGACACAATCCAAAACTTCAGACTCAGTCGGTGGTTCCTCACTGACATCGTAATGTGCTCTCTGAACATGCGGGAGCTCAGGTACTGATGGCGCTGGACGATTCAGTAGTGAACTGAAGTAATCCTTCCATATTGGCAGCGTCGCATCACCAACTGCAACTCCATTGGTAGTGTTCAAGACAGGAGAACATCTCTTCGGCTTCCCGCTATACTGTCGCAGCAACGTGTAGGTTTTCCTCGGATTCTTCTCCTCCCAAGCCTTCTCGAACTCCTTAGCTCTACACGTCCACTCTCGTTCGCGGTCACTTTGAAGCTGTCGACGCAACTTCCTCCTCAGACGCTTCTCCTCCACGAAGTTTCCTGCAGTTCAGAGAGCACATACTCTGTTGTAGGTAGATGTTGTTTCTTCTGACAAGGGAACCACAATAAGTCATAGTGACCATTCCAAATGAAATGTACTTTTCTAGAACCATTTTTGGACGAAAAGTCCGAATATGCCTATCGCAGCTGCGTAGACCCACTCTGAAAAAAGTTATGAGCGTTTTTTAAAGCCTCGCGGCAAGGTAAGGGAAATGGAATTTTTAGGGTGTTTTAAAATTTTTCTCCGGATTTTGCTAAAAACATGTACGTTGGGGTAATCTGGGGTGCTGAACACGAATCTGAGGTTCGCTTCTAAAAATTTTGAGGTTTACTGTAGGTTACGGTAGGTAACATGCCATTTAGAGAGCAAAACCTACCTCAATATTCCGATAATCGACAAATGGACATCGAATTCGTATTTAGCACCCCAAATAACCCCCACATAGAAACTTTGAGACAAATCTGAGACTTCGACCAAACTACCGTTTACCCACCGTAATCTACCGTAAGCTGACAAAAATCGATAAACTGACATCAGATTCGTGTTCAGCACTCCAGATAACCCCCACAGGAACGATTTGAGCTACATCTGTCGTCACATTCCGGAAATCATCAAAAGTTGGTTTTGCAGTCAATTTTCTCTGCCAGTGGGAAGCTTTGAACAATTATAGTCGAAAACTTCGGAAAAACGACAAATGAACCTCAGATTCGTGATCAGCACCCCAAATAACCCCCCAGAACGAATTTTTAGTCGAATCTGGAAAATTTTTCTAAAACGCTTCGAGAGCCCTCTAATTGGTAAAAATAAACGCTCAACCGAAAATCCGTACAAGTCCAAAACACTGTTAGTCTGCGCAAAGTTTGGAAAATGTTCCTTCACCCAAACTTCGCTTAGTGGGGTAGTTTTGGGCGCTGAACACGATTATCAGGTCCTTTTCCGGAATTGCATAAAAATAATGCGCTTTTTGGAGGGTACAATAGGTACGAAATTCACAGAAAAAACGCTCATAACATTTTTCAGAGTGGGTCTAGGCAGCTGCGATGGGCATATTCGGAGTTTTCGTCCAAAAATGGTTCTAGGAGAGTACATTTCATTTGGAATGGTCACTATGACTTATTGTGGTTTCCTTGTGAGACGTAGGCGAACTTCTTCTCAGGCTGTACAACCGGGAGTGCCTCTTTTGAAGCGTCCTGGATGCACTTGACAAAAGAATCCGCGTCGCAACATTCTTCTTAGTCCGTACTCCGATGTGAATAGAAACGCGTTGTCGAAAATTCCTTCTGCACCCTTCATCTCTGAGACTTGTCATGTCAATCATCTGGAGAGGCTGAGCCACTCGCTTCCTCTTATGAATCCTCGCAGGGAAGTTCAACAGAACAGGACGGTGATCCGAATCGAATGCGACATCCCACACAGCTCTAGATCTTCGAATGTCCGATACTGGAATATTCCTCGTCAGGACATAGTCGAGCTGTAGTTTCAAAGTTGTCATCTTCCGCTTCCGCTGCTCTTCCAGAGATAGCTGGGTTGGTCCCTGCCACGTAAGCTGATGGCGGCGAAGATTCCTCTTGAATGTCGATGCAGTAATCAGACCACTGCGTTCACAAAAGTCGACAAGGCGGTAGCCATTGTCCGATGTTTGCTCCACTGGGTAGAACCATTTACCGAGTACTTCGGATTCCTGATCAAGTCCCATCTTCGCATTTGCGTCAATCCCCACGACAACAGCATGTTGACAAGGTATCCTGGCCAGCAACGTATTGAGTTCCTCATAAAACGCATCCTTCGAATTGTCTTCGGCGGTTTCAGTGGGCGCATGAGCACTCACTATCCACAGATTGAATCCTCTGTGATCCCGCAGTCGTACGAATGCATTCCGGCACGACGTTGAGCCAAACTCCTTAACCATACCATTGAAATCCTTTCTTACAGCTATTGCACAGCCTCCCACTCTCCTATCGTCAGCAATACCGCAGTAGATGGTGTACTCTCCGACGCTGATGACGGGTCTATCCTTGAGGCGGGTTTCCTGCAAAGCAGCAAACGGTGCATGGAAATAGCTCAGAAGTCTGGATAGCGCAGTTTTTTGGATATCACTCGACAGCGATCGACAGTTCAGGGTGGCAAAATTGTGGCTTGTGGCCAAAGACTCCATGACTCCTTAGGTACGGATCCTAAGGTGTCATGAACCAGAGGCCTTAGTGTGCCGGACGGCGACACCTTTATGCAATGTAAGGGATACTTTCGCGATATAGTTGTGCACGCTATATCGCTCGAACGTTCCCTGTGTACAATCAAACGTCTGCTGGGTTCAGTAGAAGCAGGGGCACCAACGAGCAGGTACCAACAGACTTGTATACACACCCCCATTCGATTAATCGAATATTCAAGGAAGTGGAATATTCGAATGTACGAATATTCCACTTCTTTGAATATTCGATTAATCGAATAAACGACTATTCCACTCCTTTGAATATTCGATTATTCGAATAACCCGAATAATCAACTTCTTTGAATATTCGAAATATTCGAATATTCGAGTAATATTCGAATAAACGAATATTCGGGCAACACTCTATTGCGTACTGTTCCATTCAATCCATTCCGGCAAACTGGGGTGTCAAACACGTTGATAAGTTGTCATCTCATAAACTGCACCCTCTTAACAACTCAAATCGCTCGCATTGCCAGCCTGAGACCTGCCCGTTGCCCAGCGACGTTCGCCTGTTGTCGGGGCTTTTGACATTTCGACGTGTCGCGTTTAGCCGCCTATTTAGCAGCAGTTCACATCCTACAAGACCTTTATCTAGCTTAGGAACTTCTTTACACCGACACGCGTCGCCATCGCCACACCGGGACGCGTCGCCATCGGCACACCGACACCCGTCGCGGTCGATACACCCTCCACTGAGGCCGCCACCGGATGGGCAAGGCTCCGAACCTGCTGCCCTCTAGTCACTTAAATTCAGCACACACGCTGGTGAACGTGGTTGAGATACTAACTATGGAAATTGAATGGTATGGCTCAGAACACAACGCCTACCCATTCTAAAGCGTGAAAAACGACCCACAATGACGCTGCACGACTGAGGAGTTGGCCTGCACCTCTATCTGCCTGCCCCCTGTATTTGCGTCTTCCTAAACGGGGGTGCCGGGTCATTTCCATAGTCGGAGACATTTGTGGTTTACCTGTTGTACCTATTGTACCACCCACAAGTGTCGCCGATGGTGGGAATAGCCCAGCGACCCTGTTTTGGAGGAGGACGCAAATACAGGGGGCGGGCAGATACAAGGGTGGGGCCAACTTCTCAGACGTGTAGCGTCAGTGTGGGTGGTTACTGACGCTTCAAAATGCGTAGGCGTTGTGTTCTGAGCCATACCATTCTATTTCCGTAGATAGTATCTCAACCACGTTTACGATCATGTACTCTGAGTTTTGACCGAGAATTAGCCGCAAAATGCCTGTTCCACGAGTAATAGCCGCCTAATAGGCGACAAATAGAGCTTGCCGTGAAATAGCCGCGAAACGCCGCTAAATAATGCTGGCCGCGAAATAGGCGCTAAATAGCCGCCAAACATGTGGTCTGCTTCGGTCTAGTTCAGTTTAGCTCAGTTGAGTTCAGTTAAGTTATGTGCGGTTGATGCGAAGGCGAACTTCCTAGTGCTACTTAGCCGTGCCCTACTCCGGAATATTAGCGACAAATCAAAAAAAAACGCAGCGACAATTCGTAGTTAGTCGTTGAGACCGACACCATGTCACTGGGAACTCGACGTGTAATATCTTGCTTCCCAGCTCCATGAGACGTCTGGGCGACAAAAGACGTTTAGCGGCTCAGTATCTGGCACGAACTTAAAACTGCATCCAGCTGGTCGTCCTAGCTGGCTGGAAATCCGTCAAATTCCAAGTCCAGCATTATGAAAGGAGTAAAATTGGGCTTTTCCGTCAGAATGCAGATGAAATCCACCTGGAAAGAAGACGAATAGCATCACGTCAAACCAGTTTCATGAATTTACACGTGAAAATGGCTGATTCTGGCGATGGGCGTGAGATATTGCCATGTTGCTCAAGCGTGACAATACTTATGCGTCGCTCGAAACTCAAACTTTTCTCTATAATTAAAGACAAAATGGGCATTCCTAGCGTTTTGACAAATCCTACGAGCGGTTTAATATATTGTACTTCCTTGCTATAACTATACAAGGTGCAAACCGCTTCGCGGCGTACTTGTAGGCGTATATTGAGACGCATAGAATAATCAAATCATTGCGAAAAGTGATGTTAATTACTATCGCTCCTCGAAACCCAGTCAGGCCCACACATTTCCCCTGGCGCGTGGCGCACTCCCAGTTGAGTGCCGCACACTTTTCTCGCCGCTTGGCACACACTCAGATGAGTCATACACAGTCTTCCCGGCGGTTCGCGCATGCCCAAGTGGGTCCCACACACTTTTTACCGGCGCTTGGCGCCATCAAAATCTGGTCCCACACTCATTCCACGGCGAGTGGCGCCTTTCCAGTCGGGTCACGCACATTTTACTCTGCGCGTTGCGCACTTCCACTTGGGTCCCACACATTTTCCACGGCGCGTCGCGCACTTCCAGTTGGGTCCTGTACTTTTTCCACGGCGCATGGCGCACTTCCAGTCGGGTCCCGCACACTTTCCACGGCGCGTGGCGCACTTCCAGTCAGGTCCCGCACACTTTCCACGGCGCGTGGCTCACTCCCAGTCCGGTCCCGCACACTTTCCACAGCGCGTGGCGCCTTTCCAGTCGGGTCCCCTACACTTTCCATGGCGCGTGGCGCACTTCCACTTGGGTCCCACACAATTTCCACGGCGGGTCGCGCACTTCCAGTTGGGTCCCGCACATTTTCCACAGCGCGTCGCGCACTTCCAGTTGAGTCCTGTACTTTTTCCACGGCGCATGGCGCACTTCCATTCCGGTCACGCACACTTTCCACAGCGCTTGGCGCACTTCCGGTTGGGTCCCTCACACTTTCCACGGCGAGTGGCGCCTTTCCAGTCGGGTCCCACACACTTTCCACGGCGCGTGGCGCACTTCCAATTGGGTCCCGCACACTTTCCACAGCGCTTGGCGCCTTTACAGTCGGGTCCCACACACTTTCCACGGCGCGTGGCGCACTTCCAGTCGGGTTCCGCACACTTTCCACGGCGAGTGGCGCCTTTCCAGTCGGGTTCCACACACTTTCCACAGCGCTTGGCGCACTTCCAGTTGGGTCCCTCACACTTTCCACGGCGAGTGGCGCCTTTCCAGTCGGGTCCCACACACTTTCCACGGCGCGTGGCGCACTTCCAATTGGGTCCCGCACACTTCCAACGACGCTTGGCGCCTTTACAGTCGGGTCCCACACACTTTCCACGGCTCGTGGCGCACTTCCAGTTAGGTTCCACACACTTTCCACGGCGAGTGGCTCCTTTCCAGTCGGGTCCCACACACTTTCCACGGCGCGTCGCGCACTACCAGTTGGGTCCCACACATTTTCCACGGCGCGTCGCGCACTTCCAGTTGGGTCCTGTACTTTTTCCACGGCGCATGGCGCACTTCCAGTCGGGTCCCGCACACTTTCCACGGCGCGTGGCGCACTTCCAGTCAGGTCCCGCACACTTTCCACGGCGCGTGGCTCACTCCCAGTCCGGTCCCGCACACTTTCCACAGCGCGTGGCGCCTTTCCAGTCGGGTCCCACACACTTTCCACGGCGCGTCGCGCACTTCCAGTCGGGTCCCGCACACTTTCCACGGCGCGTGGCGCACTTCCAGTCGGGTCCCGCACACTTTCCACGGCGCGTGGCGCACTTCCAGTCAGGTCCCGCACACTTTCCACGGCGCGTGGCTCACTCCCAGACCGGTCCCGCACACTTTCCACGGCGCGTCGCGCACTTCCAGTTGGGTCCTGTACTTTTTCCACGGCGCATGGCGCACTTCCACTTGGGTCCCACACACTTTCCACGGCGCGTGGCGCACTTCCAATTGGGTCCTGTACTTTTTCCACGGCGCATGGCGCACTTCCACTTGGGTCCCACACACTTTCCACGGCGAGTGGCGCCTTTCCAGTCGGGTCCCACACACTTTCCACGGCGCGTGGCGCACTTCCAATTGGGTCCCGCACACTTCCAACGACGCTTGGCGCACTTCCAATTGGGTCCTGTACTTTTTCCACGGCGCATGGCGCACTTCCACTTGGGTCCCACACAATTTCCACGGCGAGTGGCGCCTTTCCAGTTGGGTCCCGCACATTTTCCACGGCACTTGGCGCACTTCCAGTTGGGTCCCGCACACTTTCCACGGCGCGTGGCGCACTTCCAATTGGGTCCCGCACACTTTCCACGGCGAGTGGCGCCTTTCCAGTCGGGTCCCACACACTTTCCACGGCGCATGGCGCACTTCCAGTCGGGTCCCGCACACTTTCCACGGCGCGTGGCGCACTTCCATTCAGGTCCCACACACTTTCCACGGCTCGTGGCGCACTTCCAGTTAGGTTCCACACACTTTCCACGGCGAGTGGCTCCTTTCCAGTCGGGTCCCACACACTTTCCACGGCGCGTCGCGCACTACCAGTTGGGTCCCACACATTTTCCACGGCGCGTCGCGCACTTCCAGTTGGGTCCTGTACTTTTTCCACGGCGCGTCGCGCACTTCCAGTCGGGTCCCACACATTTTCCACGGCGCGTCGCGCACTTCCAGTTGGGTCCTGTACTTCTTCCACGTCGCATGGCGCACTTCCAGTCGGGTCCCGCACACTTTCCACGGCGCGTGGCTCCCTCCCAGTCCGGTCCCGCACACTTTCCACAGCGCGTGGCGCCTTTCCAGTCGGGTCCCACACACTTTCCACGGCGCGTTGCGCACTTCCAGTTGGGTCCTGTACTTTTTCCACGGCGCGTCGCGCACTTCCAGTCGGGTCCCACACACTTTCCACGGCGCGTCGCGCACTATTAGTCAGGTCCCGCACACTTTCCACAGCGCGTCGCGCACTTCCAGTCAGGTCCCGCACACTTTCCACGGCGCGTGGCTCCCTCCCAGTCCGGTCCCGCACACTTTCCACAGCGCGTGGCTCACTCCCAGTCCGGTCCCGCACACTTTCCACAGCGCGTCGCGCACTTCCAGTCAGGTCCCGCACACTTTCCACGGCGCGTGGCTCCCTCCCAGTCCGGTCCCGCACACTTTCCACAGCGCGTGGCGCCTTTCCAGTCGGGTCCCACACACTTTCCACGGCACGTGGCGCCTTTCCAGTCGGGTCCCACACACTTTCCACGCCGCGTCGCGCACTATTAGTCGGGTCCCGCACACTTTCCACGGCGCGTGGCGCACTTCCAGTCAGGTCCCGCACACTTTCCACGGCGCGTGGCTCACTCCCAGTCCGGTCCCGCACACTTTCCACAGCGCGTCGCGCACTTCCAGTCGGGTCCCGCACACTTTCCACGGCGCGTGGCGCACTTCCAGTCAGGTCCCACACACTTTCCACGGCGCGTCGCGCACTTCCAGTTGGGTCCTGTACTTTTTCCACGGCGCATGGCGCACTTCCAGTCGGGTCCCGCACACTTTCCACGGCGCGTGGCTCACTCCCAGTCCGGTCCCGCACACTTTCCACAGCGCGTGGCGCCTTTCCAGTCGGGTCCCACACACTTTCCACGGCGCGTGGCGCCTTTCCAGTCGGGTCCCACACACTTTCCACGCCGCGTCGCGCACTATTAGTCGGGTCCCGCACACTTTCCACGGCGCGTGGCGCACTTCCAGTCAGGTCCCGCACACTTTCCACGGCGCGTGGCTCACTCCCAGTCCGGTCCCGCACACTTTCCACAGCGCGTGGCGCCTTTCCAGTCGGGTCCCGCACACTTTCCACGGCGCGTGGCGCACTTCCAGTCAGGTCCCACACACTTTCCACGGCGCGTCGCGCACTTCCAGTTGGGTCCTGTACTTTTTCCACGGCGCATGGCGCACTTCCAGTCGGGTCCCGCACACTTTCCACGGCGCGTGGCGCACTTCCAGTCAGGTCCCGCACACTTTCCACGGCGCGTGGCTCACTCCCAGTCCGGTCCCGCACACTTTCCACAGCGCGTGGCGCCTTTCCAGTCGGGTCCCACACACTTTCCACGGCGCGTCGCGCACTACCAGTTGGGTCCCACACATTCTCCACGGCGCGTCGCGCACTTCCAGTTGGGTCCTGTACTTTTTCCACGGCGCATGGCGCACTTCCAGTCGGGTCCCGCACACTTTCCACGGCGCGTGGCGCACTTCCAGTCGGGTCCCACACACTTTCCACGGCGCGTTGCGCACTTCCAGTTGGGTCCTGTACTTTTTCCACGGCGCGTTGCGCACTTCCAGTTGGGTCCTGTACTTTTTCCACGGCGCATGGCGCACTTCCAGTCGGGTCCCGCACACTTTCCACGGCGCGTGGCGCACTTCCAGTCAGGTCCCACACACTTTCCACGGCGCGTCGCGCACTTCCAGTTGGGTCCTGTACTTTTTCCACGGCGCATGGCGCACTTCCAGTCGGGTCCCGCACACTTTCCACGGCGCGTGGCGCACTTCCAGTCAGGTCCCACACACTTTCCACGGCGTGTCGCGCACTACCAGTTGGGTCCCACACATTTTCCACGGCGCGTCGCGCACTTCCAGTTGGGTCCTGTACTTTTTCCACGGCGCATGGCGCACTTCCAGTCGGGTCCCGCACACTTTCCACGGCGCGTGGCGCACTTCCAGTCGGGTCCCACACACTTTCCACGGCGCGTTGCGCACTTCCAGTTGGGTCCTGTACTTTTTCCACGGCGCGTCGCGCACTTCCAGTCGGGTCCCGCACACTTTCCACGGCGCGTGGCGCACTTCCAGTCAGGTCCCACACACTTTCCACGGCGCGTCGCGCACTACCAGTTGGGTCCCACACATTTTCCACGGCGCGTCGCGCACTTCCAGTCAGGTCCCGCACACTTTCCACGGCGCGTGGCTCACTCCCAGTCCGGTCCCGCACACTTTCCACAGCGCGTGGCGCCTTTCCAGTCGGGTCCCACACACTTTCCACGGCGCGTCGCGCACTACCAGTTGGGTCCCACACATTTTCCACGGCGCGTCGCGCACTTCCAGTTGGGTCCCTCACACTTTCCACGGCGCGTCGCGCACTTCCAGTCGGGTCCCGCACACTTTCCACGGCGCGTGGCGCACTTCCAGTCAGGTCCCACACACTTTCCACGGCGTGTCGCGCACTACCAGTTGGGTCCCACACATTTTCCACGGCGCGTCGCGCACTTCCAGTTGGGTCCTGTACTTTTTCCACGGCGCATGGCGCACTTCCAGTCGGGTCCCGCACACTTTCCACGGCGCGTGGCGCACTTCCATTCAGGTCCCACACATTTTCCACGGCGCGTCGCGCACTTCCAGTTGGGTCCTGTACTTTTTCCACGGCGCATGGCGCACTTCCAGTCGGGTCCCGCACACTTTCCACGGCGCGTGGCGCACTCCCAGTGGGGTCCGGCACACTTTCCACGGCGCGTCGCGCACTTCCAGTTGGGTCCTGTACTTTTTCCACGGCGCATGGCGCACTTCCAGTCGGGTCCCGCACACTTTCCACGGCGCGTGGCGCACTCCCAGTGGGGTCCGGCACACTTTCCACGGCGCGTGGCGCACTTCCAGTCAGGTCCCGCACACTTTCCACAGCGCGTGGCGCACTTCTAGTTAGGTCCCACACATTTTCCACGGCGCGTCGCGCACTTCCAGTTGGGTCCCGCACACTTCCAACGACGCGTGGCGCACTACCAGTTGGGTCCCACACATTTTCCACGGCGCGTCGCGCACTTCCAGTTGGGTCCTGTACTTTTTCCACGGCGCATGGCGCACTTCCAGTCGGGTCCCGCACA
The DNA here is from genome assembly GCA_029168955.1 of Aplectana chamaeleonis. Classification (NCBI taxonomy): domain Eukaryota; kingdom Metazoa; phylum Nematoda; class Chromadorea; order Rhabditida; family Cosmocercidae; genus Aplectana; species Aplectana chamaeleonis. The sequence continues at coordinate 2,867 of JAPDOI010001230.1, read as the reverse complement.
CTTTCCACGGCGCGTGGCGCACTTCCAGTCGGGTCCCGCACACTTTCCACGGCGCGTGGCGCACTTCCAGTCGGGTCCCACACACTTTCCACGGCGCGTCGCGCACTTCCAGTTGGGTCCTGTACTTTTTCCACGGCGCGTCGCGCACTTCCAGTCGGGTCCCACACATTTTCCACGGCGCGTCGCGCACTTCCAGTTGGGTCCTGTACTTTTTCCACGGCGCATGGCGCACTTCCAGTCGGGTCCCAAACACTTTCCACGGCGCGTCGCGCACTACCAGTTAGGTCCCGCACATTCTCCACGGCGCGTCGCGCACTTCCAGTTGGGTCCCAAACACTTTCCACGGCGCGTCGCGCACTACCAGTTGGGTCCCACACATTTTCCACGGCGCGTCGCGCACTTCCAGTTGGGTCCTGTACTTTTTCCACGGCGCATGGCGCACTTCCAGTCGGGTCCCGCACACTTTCCACGGCGCGTGGCGCACTTCCAGTCAGGTCCCACACACTTTCCACGGCGTGTCGCGCACTACCAGTTGGGTCCCACACATTTTCCACGGCGCGTCGCGCACTTCCAATTGGGTCCCGTACTTTTTCCACGGCGCATGGCGCACTTCCAGTCGGGTCCCACACACTTTCCACGGCGCGTCGCGCACTTCCAGTTGGGTCCTGTACTTTTTCCACGGCGCATGGCGCACTTCCAGTCGGGTCCCGCACACTTTCCACGGCGCGTGGCGCACTTCCAGTCGGGTCCCACACATTTTCCACGGCGCGTCGCGCACTTCCAGTTGGGTCCTGTACTTTTTCCACGGCGCATGGCGCACTTCCAGTCGGGTCCCGCACACTTTCCACGGCGCGTGGCGCACTTCCAGTCGGGTCCCACACACTTTCCACGGCGCGTGGCGCACTTCCAGTTGGGTCCCGCACACTTTCCACGGCGAGTGGCGCCTTTCCAGTCGGGTCCCACACACTTTCCACGGCGCGTGGCGCACTTCCAATTGGGTCCCGCACACTTTCCACGGCGCGTGGCGCACTTCCAGTCGGGTCCCGCACACTTTCCACGGCGCGTGGCGCACTTCCAGTCAGGTCCCGCACACTTTCCACGGCGCGTGGCTCACTCCCAGTCCGGTCCCGCACACTTTCCACGGCGCGTCGCGCACTTCCAGTCGGGTCCCACACATTTTCCACGGCGCTTCGCGCACTTCCAGTTGGGTCCTGTACTTTTTCCACGGCGCATGGCGCACTTCCAGTCGGGTCCCGCACACTTTCCACGGCGCGTGGCGCACTTCCAGTTGGGTCCCGCACACTTCCAACGACGCGTGGCGCACTACCAGTTGGGTCCCACACATTTTCCACGGCGCGTCGCGCACTTCCAGTTGGGTCCCGCACACTTCCAACGACGCGTGGCGCACTACCAGTTGGGTCCCACACATTTTCCACGGCGCGTCGCGCACTTCCAGTCGGGTTTCACACACTTTCCACGGCGCGTCGCGCACTACCAGTTGGGTCCCGCACACTTTCCACGGCGCGTCGCGCACTTCCAGTTGGGTCCCACACATTTTCCACGGCGCGTCGCGCACTTCCAGTTGGGTCCCTCACACTTTCCACGGCGCGTGGCGCCTTTCCAGTCGGGTCCCACACACTTTCCACGGCGCGTGGCGCCTTTCCAGTCGGGTCCCACACACTTTCCACGCCGCGTCGCGCACTTCCAGTTGGGTCCCGCACACTTTCCACGGCGCGTGGCGCACTTCCAGTCGGGTCCCGCACACTTTCCACGGCCCGCGGCGCACTTCCAGTCAGGTCCCACACACTTTCCACGGCGTGTCGCGCACTTCCAGTCGGGTCCCGCACACTTTCCACGGCGCGTGGCGCACTTCCAGTCAGGTCCCGCACACTTTCCACGGCGAGTGGCGCACTTCCAGTCCGGTCCCTCACACTTTCCACGGCGAGTGGCGCCTTTCCAGTCGGGTCCCACACACTTTCCACGGCGCGTGGCGCACTTCCAGTCGGGTCCCGCACACTTTCCACGGCGCGTGGCGCACTTCCAGTCAGGTCCCGCACACTTTCCACGGCGCGTGGCTCACTCCCAGTCCGGTCCCGCACACTTTCCACAGCGCGTGGCGCCTTTCCAGTCGGGTCCCGCACACTTTCCACGGCGCGTGGCGCACTTCCAGTCGGGTCCCACACATTTTCCACGGCGCGTCGCGCACTTCCAGTTGGGTCCTGTACTTTTTCCACGGCGCATGGCGCACTTCCAGTCGGGTCCCGCACACTTTCCACGGCGCGTGGCGCACTTCCAGTCAGGTCCCGCACACTTTCCACGGCGCGTGGCTCACTTCCAGTCCGGTCCCGCACACTTTCCACAGCGCTTGGCGCACTTCCAGTTGGGTCCCTCACACTTTCCACGGCGAGTGGCGCCTTTCCAGTCGGGTCCCACACACTTTCCACGGCGCGTGGCGCACTTCCAATTGGGTCCCGCACACTTTCCACGGCGCGTGGCGCACTTCCAATCAGGTCCCGCACACTTTCCACGGCGCGTGGCTCACTTCCAGTTGGGTCCCGCACACTTTCCACGGCGAGTGGCGCCTTTCCAGTCGGGTCCCACACACTTTCCACGGCGCGTGGCGCACTTCCAATTGGGTCCTGTACTTTTTCCACGGCGCATGGCGCACTTCCAGTCGGGTCCCGCACACTTTCCACGGCGCGTGGCGCACTTCCAGTCAGGTCCCGCACACTTTCCACGGCGCGTGGCTCACTCCCAGTCCGGTCCCGCACACTTTCCACAGCGCGTGGCGCCTTTCCAGTCGGGTCCCACACACTTTCCACGGCGCGTCGCGCACTTCCAGTTGGGTCCTGTACTTTTTCCACGGC